>JBBPQW010000523.1:0-18132 GCA_038092695.1 Boletus rubropictus
ACATGAATTGAACTGCATGCAGGACAAGTCTACAAGTCGACTGGTCTGCCAAGATTGGTCCTTCTAGTGACGAACGACGACCTGAGCATGCATTGACATCAATGTCTACAACGTAAAGATGAATCAAGTATATGATGGCTATTGTCGACCCGAAAAAAGGTTCCTCATCCAGCTCGAGAGACTACCTTGCTCTCTTCGCATGTCTCTCAGTTCCTCCATGATACCAGCCACCTGTCCTTGATTGATGCTGATAATTTGTTGGAGGCCTGTGTCAACGTTGGTGGTGATTCGCTCTTCTGTGCCTGCAAGCTGAATGCGAAAGCTGTCAACCTGGGCCTTAAGCACTCTCATCTCCATTTGGGCATTCTCTAATGCAGATCTGACTGTTTCGTGGTCAGTTTCTACATCCCGAATCCTTCCACGGAGGCTGCCAAACTCTGTACGCTGTTGAGCGACATGTGACTCGATATCCTTCATGTCGAGGTACAGCTGGGAAGATGTAGCTTTTTCTTGCATTGTATGAACCGGTCAGATATAAGCAGGGGCAGTGAGATTTCTAGACACAACATACCTGCCTCTGCCATACGTCGCTTGAAACCAAATGTATCAGCACTGGATGCTGAAGTTACTGAAAAAACTCTGGTGTTGGGCGATAATGCGGACACACATAGGAACGACTACATACCTCCTTGTCTGATGAGATGGGAGGAGGAAGAGGAGGTTGAATCGCTTGTGATGGAGTCTTTGGAGGTCATGGTGGTGAAAGTGAAGATAGAGTGTCTGTGTGAACGTCCTCGTACCCATTCCCATTCCCATTCCCATTCCCATTCCCACGGGCATTCATGCAGATGTTCATGGAAAAGGGGAATGAAGACGGAGACAGAGACAGAAATAGGGACGTTTGATGAGGACACTAGGATAGGAACAAAAATGGAGACATTCACAGGGACACTGGGATCAGATAGGAATGCCAGAATGGATGGGGTCACTGGAACAGATGGGGACGTCCACACAGATGCCCATGGGAATGGGAATAGGAACAGAAATGTCCACACAGATGCTGAAATGGATGGAAATGTTATGTTCACAGGGATGCTAGATTGGGTAGGGATGCCAGGACGCACGGGGACACTAGGGCAGATGAGGACACTGGGATGGACAAGGATGGGAACGGGGATGGGAATATACGAAGTGGTAGTTAGCTAACTTATTCATCCACCATGCTTGTCGACAGTTCAGATCTTGAGGCCGGCAATAATAAGTCAAATTTTTGTGATCTGACTTGATCGTAAATAGTGAATGTGCATCCATGAGGTAGTGACGCCATTCACGAAAACATTCAATAATCACCAGCGACTCACGATCGCAAATCTCATAGTTCCTTTCAGCATTAGTGCAGGTTCAGAAATAAAAGGCAATAGGACGCCATGTCTCATTTTTTTTCAGAGACAAAATTCCCCCAATTCCAACTCCCGACGTATCGGGTTCTACACGAAATTCTCCATTGGGCATTGGCATGGACAGCACTCCAGCAGTGCTCAAGACATGGTTCAAATCATTAAACACTTTTTGTTGTTCCATGTCCCAATGCCAATCGACCTTTCCAGTGAGTTCCCTAAGTGGTTTTGCTTTCATACGGAACCCTTCGACGAAACGTCTATAGAAATTAAGAAATCCTAGGAAGGACTGTAATCTCTTTTTATCGGTCTGGACTGCCCATTCGGTAACAGCTTTGGCCTTATGGGGGTCCATTTTAATCGATCCATGTCCTATTATAATGCCTAGGTACTCAGTTTCTAGTGCCTCGAATTTGCACTTAGATGGTTTAAGAACATGTCGTTTTTACAAAGAATTTCTAGTACCTCATGATTGATTTGACGATGTTCTTCAAGCTCACTTGTAAAGATGAGGTTGTCATCAATATAAATGATGACTTTCCCTCGATTTATTAGATTGCAGAAAATTTCGTTCATCATTGTTTGAAAGGTGGCAGGTGTAACGATTCCAGACCCTAGATACTCCGTAGTACTCATCCTTTCGCTTTCTCTCGCATATTCCATACCTCCGTCGTCTAAGTGATGTCGTCGCATCGTCATACCTAGTATATAAGCTCTTGCTTACTGTATCCCTCGCATCTCCTAGTATATAAGCTCTCGCTTCCTGTATTCGTATCTCTCACGTTTGATATACTCATTCACTGCTTTGCTCTCTTCGAGTCATGGTGGTCATCATTGAGCTGCGTCGTCACAGCGGAAGAATTAGTTAGCCCAAAAAACATGACAAGTGGTTTCCGCTCGTCTCACTTTTTTATTCAGACTTTATTGTATCCCCACCTTACATTGAGCTTGGTGAAGTACTTCGCATCTTTGAGCTTGTCCACTAGCTCTTGAATGAGCAGTAACAGACGACAATTCTTTACAGTGAGGTCATTTAGTTTTCGGTGGTTTGGGACTGGCTGTAACCTTCTGTCTTTCTTTTTAATTAAAAAAAAATGCTGACACAAAAGGGGATTTGGAAGGTCGAATTCGACCAGATTTTATATTTTCTTCGAGGAGTGCATCGAGTCCTTTTTGTTCATCCAGTGACAGGTTGTATATTTCACAGTCTACCTTACGTTCATCCGGAATAAGGTCTATCGTATAATTCCAAGGCTTGCATGGCGGTAACACATCAAATTTTTCCTTGGAAAATACGTCTCAGTATTCATGTAGATATTCTGGTACTTGTTCCTCAAAAGTCTTCTATTCTGTCTTAGCTGCAAGATTGGCTGCAATCGCAGTGAAGATATTGTGAAGATAGGCATCACAGTTCAGACGGCAGAGAGCATCACCTGGATCCACAATGTCATCATCATCGTCTACATCATTGCCATCGGTGTCTTCCAGTGGTGGCACTGGGAAACGCTCTGTACCACACGGAAATATCAACGATCCTGTGGTCCAATCAATGGATGGATTGTGATGTTGCAGCCACTTGTGTTCCAGGAACAAGTCAGATATGCCCAAGCTAGTAACACTGAGCAATATTCGTTCTGAAGGGTCATTAATGCTAAGCCGTAGTGCCACATACTCTGAAATAGAGCCTGCGCCATTAATTGTACCGTCAGCATTATAGACCGGAAGGGCTTGAGGGAGTTTTTGCGTGATAAGATCCTTTGCTATGACAAACCCTCAAACAGGCTGTTTAGCACTGCTGGCAGGAAGTGCTGGCTGCTTGGGCTTTTTCTGGTAAGGGCAGGGTTTTGGACGAGGTTGGCACTTCGGGACAATTGGCACGGTGGAGGATGAAAAAAAAAAAGACCTGAGTGGTTTGAATGACATTTTTCACTGTCTAATTGTCAGTGGCTCCATGTTTGAGACGCTCTATTCCCTGTCATCACATGGTTTGGACGCCATTCAGTGCCTCGGCTCCCTAAAAGCCAAGTCTCATAATTTATAATTTGGCTTCTAAGCATACACATTGCCTGCATCCCTCAATGGGAGCCACCCAAAGTCAATACAGTATGAGAAATATACGATAGGAGCATATGCAGTATAAGCAAGTCAACTGTACATACATTATAATATAATACCCCGTGTCTCCACGGTGCTGAGGTCACTCGTTGTGTGCTAGCTCCTGTGTATTCTTGCCACCATCTTCGTAGTTCGGCATACATGTCGTGTGCACTCTACTCAGTCACAGTGAAATAAGTGCAGTTCCTCAGCAGGCTTTCATGGATGCCATACTGAAACACACTGAACAGATGTGACCTATGCTACATGATATGTACTATGTCGTGCTCTATCTTTTGTTTGAGGCGCGTGCTAATGTAGCATCTGGCAGTGCCACATACGTTGTCATATAAATCAAGTAGGGAGACTACTGATGCTGATACTATCAACTACAGAGGAAGGTTGTAATTTTTTTTTTAAATTCTTTTTTTGCAAGGATGAGAACAGGGCTGCATACATATAACCCATTATTTGAACATGCCTGGACTTTCTTTCTCATACTGCCGACAGAGCCACAAAAATGCTTCCAGACAATTGTGATACTTTCCCTGCTCCCGGTCATCGGTGATCGCCCAGTCTATAAACTGCTCGTCAGTGGAGATGACTGTTTCAGAAGGTCCGGTGAGCTCTGCCAACATTCGCCGACAGAGCTCTGGAGTTTTCCAAATGCAGTGCGTGGATCTGAAAACGAAATGTGGCCATGGACAGGGCTTGTCATGACTACTTCCTTTGCCTGCGTGACACCTAGGCCCTTCTCCATTCCAATTCCTGTCCTGGGGCAGACCACACTTGTAACAATAAGTAAACCTCCCGAACTTGAACGCACGCTTGAATCGATCATACTCTTCGTTCGTGGAAGCAGGCATCAATGGACACTGTGGAAAGTGGTCAGGCACAATCTCTCCTTGACCGACGAAGTGGTATGGACATGCGCCTGCCAACACTGGCATATACTTGTCCAGCTCTTTCGTGCGATGTAAACGAGACTGTTTCGCAGCATCGACGGCATGAACCCTCGCGTGATATTTTCGAACGTCAGGTAATGAAGAGCTGGTGCCTTTTGCCAAGGTTGGGAACGTTTGGGATGGTTGTGGCTGGGTTCGGCCCCGGGCCTGCGACAGTAGATCGTTCATGAAAAACCTGGAAAATTGGCATGCCTGGCTGACCACATACCTGTTCATGTTTGAGAGCGGTGCGGTCAGAGTCTATGGGCTTGTGCATGCTCTCGATCTGATCTGCCGCTCTGCCCATCATTTCTGTGAACTCTGTGTCGTAAAGATCACTGCTCTGTGTTTCAATCGAGTCGCGTCGTTGAATCATCTGAAGAAGAGAAACCGCACATGTCAGCCATGTGCTCCTTCAGCCATCAAAGGTTTACCTTGACTGCATTCGACGATGACGGCGCTTCCGAACGTCCATTGCTGGTCGCTCGCTTTTTCATGGCAGGCAGCATGGCGAAGGGTGGCCTGACTGACTCTAGAGCGAACCGATGGATCTCGTTTTTGGGGTCGCAAACATCACAACAGACTTGTCCTTGGATGTCATCACACTTGCGTGCGAGGGAGGGGCCGTCCATGTGAAGCATTAGTTGGTAGACCTTGCATTGCTGCTTGTGGATGACGTCATTCAGCTCTTGGAGAAGACTGGCATCGTCCCTTTGTTTGCACGCTCGCACAGGTCGTTCTTTCATGACCAAGAACGCATGCGCCTCCCGACCATCCCTTCCGGCACGCCCGATCATTTGCACGTTCGTCATCAGGTTGTAAGAGGGCTCGAAGATGACAACAAAGCGGACGTTCTTTCTATCCACTCCAGACGCGAAGGCGGATGTGCATGCCATCACCTTGACTTCCCCACTGTCCCACTGGTTGAGGTTGAAAGACCTGGAATTACCGACGGACGGCAGGTTGCTGTGAAAGACTGCACAATGGGATTTGTTTCCAAACTCCTCCACACTGGCACAGGCAGGGAAGAAGACGAGTATTCTCTGGTCAGGGGTGAGCTTGCTCTGCAACACAGAAACCAAATTTAGTAAGGCGTCGTCTGCAACCATTGGGTTGAGGCAGATGGTGTGGAGTCCGATCTCGGGACGATTCGTGGGCGATCGAACCATTGCGGTCTTATCCTGGAGCAGCCCGTAGGAGGCCATCAGTTGCCTCTGAAAGCATGGTGGCAAGGTGGCGGAGAGAAGAATGAGCGGGGTATCGATCGAAGATGCCCAGTCTGCCAGTGCCTTCCATGGCGCCTTTCGAGCAGGCGGACAGCTGATCAGGTCGTGGCATTCATCCACGAAGACGTGCGTGAACTTGGGGCAACTTTTCCCTCCAAAAAGCCTGGTAAAATGAGAAAAAAAGAATGCCGTTGATCGATCAACACCACAAAGAGGGGAGGAAGCCGAGGGATGGGGGACTGGACTTACTCTTTGAAACGTTTGCTGGTCACATGCTCCACCTGCACGAAAAGGAGTTGAACGTCGAGAGGAACGATGTCGCACTTGGAGTAATTGACCGTGCGGAGGCCGGCGAGCTTTGCGCTGTTACATTGTTCGTCGAGCAGGACTGTGAAAGGACAGACGACAATGGCCTTGAAGGTGGACTCTAACAAGGGTGGCACGAGCCACAACATGCTTTTTCCACCGCCAGTGGGGATGATGATCAGGGCGTCTTGCCTTTTTTCCAAAACAAGAAGCAATCCCAGCATCTGTGCAGCGCTTTTCTCTAGAGCGTTCTCATTTCGAAGGAACTCCTGCAATACGCGACGAACACGATCTCGGCGTCGCCTTTGAGTTTGTTCCTTGATGTCAAGACGGACGTTTCTAGTCTGCAGAAGGTTGTTCGTCGTCGCATAAAACGTGGATTGCATTGAAGCATCTAACTGTGGACTTGTGTCAGCGAGGGACTCTCTGTCAAGTCCAAGATCTCCAACGTCCTCTTTCTCTTCTTCGCCACTCAGCTCTAGATCGGACAATGTAATGCTGCCTTTTCGATGTCGCAGTCTTTTCGATGGCTGCGGAGAGGGCTCTTGTATAAAGAAGGCGATGGGGTTCTCAGCAAGCTTGCGTTTTCTGTGGGCACTAGGAAGGAAAATGCTCGCACTGCTACTGAGTGCAGATCCTGGCATGGTGTCGAAGGGATGACTGGCCTGGGGGGTAGAAGTCGCGGTCGTAGTTCTCGATTTGAGTGGAACAGGCTGGGATGCTGCTGCTGCTGTATTGGAGGGGATGGGTGGTGGAAAAAGTCGCGATGTTTGAACTGTCCATGTGGACGAGTCGAAAGGGTCACTTGGCGAGGACAAGAACGGTGCATCGTTGGAAGGCTCATCAGCTCGTAGCATCGGCGACTGCGCTTGCGCCTGCACTACCTGCCTGGGTGGTGGCAGACAGGGCGGGGCTGCTAGATTAACATGGACCTGCTGCCCGGCCATGGTGTTCAATCTCTGAATGGATTCAGCAGTCAGGCCGATGGCTTCAAGCTTTCGCATCACAGCATCTGCCACGACATCGGCCAGGTCGGCCAGGTCTTTCGGCTCCTGATGCCGTTTCGACCTTAGCTTCTTTCGAAGCTCTCGGACGGGTTCTGGTGGGGGATTCGGGCCCATGCCAAGCAGGCTGGACCATTCTTCTGCAAGCCATCGGTGCTGCCCCATGATGTTGTTGGAAAGGCGGGGCAAAGCGCCATGAATGACGCCATAGTGGGAAACGTCAATTTCCGTCGTGTGATCGGCCGCTTCTGCCATGACGTCGTCTGCACATGGAAACGCTTCGTCGGGCGAGATGAACTCATGGCCGAGAGTGATCATTCCTTGGCGAAACTCTCTCGCAGTCCATGCGCAGCCGAACGCCTCTCTGTTGCGCTTTGGAAGGTTCTCGTAAAACCTCTCAGGTTTGATCCTCTCTCCTTCTTGCACACAAACGTACCTGCCAGACCGACGATAAGTGTCAGTGGGGGAGGAAAAAAAATTGGGGTCTTCGTGGGGTGCTCACGTTCGGTATAACCAGCGGGCTTCTTCACCATACTCTATGCCTGCGAGAATCGCCTGAGCCTCTCTGAATCCGCCACCTAACAAGACTAAAAGAATCTGTGCGATGGGCGCAGGGAGGAATGCAGGAATGCAGGCGTCTTTCCCCTTTGTGTTCGAGGTTTTGCTGTATCGACTGACCATGATCGCCTCATTTCCTAGAAAAAGCAGGTTTCTTGGCCGGTCTGCATTGCGAATCTGGTGTTGCAAAAATTGGACAACTCTGGTGGACAGGTGCGCGCAGATATAGAGCAGGTGGATCACCCATCCCCATAGCCTGTCCGCCTCACGTAGAAACGCCCTGACTGCAGTTCGATTCCATGACCACTCTCCTTCGGGCGACATCCCTCCAAGCTTCCGTTTTTCGACGAGCTCAAGGAAGAAGGAATATTTTGAACCTTTGAACGGCGTCTCTTCCAGAAAGCTGTAGCCCCGCTCTGAATTTCCGACGTCGTCGATGACGGGAACCACAGGCATTAAGGATTCTGGCCAGTCTGTGTAAACACCGAGTCTGACAAAGGACTGCTTGACCTGATCGATCAGATGCCGTATGCCATCACGAAAACGGTCAAGGCGGAGCCTTTCTGTCCCGATCGACACCCACTGATATTCCGGGTCGACAATGACATTCGGCTCTTTCACCTGTGCGAACGCGAGCGCTGAGGCGAACTGCTGAAGCTCCCAGATGAAATTGAATATCGTCGCATTCCCTAGCCGCAGTGTGAGGTCGTAATGCCTTCCGACACGTCTGACATGGTGCGAGTGCAATCAAGAGAGAAAAGTTGAGCTGAATTTCAAAGATGAGAAGGGGGGGGTGGGGGGGTGGTCACTCACTCGAGCATGGTCTCCATCGGGTCTGCCCTGTCCTTATGGTACACAACCTCATATAGGGTTGTGAGCCGACAGAAGTATTTCAGTTTCGCCAGGAGTGGGGTAAGATCCGTCGCTTCCATGAATGAACCGTCGTCGCGCAGAGCCATCAACCATATGAACCGTTCGATCGGATTCGCCCAACGGACGGACGTGTCTGCTTCAGGACAATGCACAAGAGACCAACAGAAGGTCTGGTATACATCGACGACGTCCTGTAGCTCGACATCTGTATCTGGCATCTGATAACGTTTCAGGAGAACAATCAGCTCATGAAGAAGCTGGCTTTGCCGTGACGTATATTGGAACTGCATCATGCAGTCGTGACCTTCTGTGATGCGTATCATCGCCCTGACCATCTGCAGGAACATGCTGGTATATGTGTTCCTGTCCTCCGACAACAAACGAAAGTACTCGCGCCTGTGACACAACAATGTGGGAGGGCAGGGCGAAATTATGTCAACCTGGGTGCACACATGAATCCCATAGTAAACAGTTTCAACTTACTCATGAGGGGTGAATCCTGGACCATTCAAGAGGACCTTTGACAGCGTAAATGACTGTGAACAACCGTCCAAGTATGCTCTCACGAGCCTGTGATGCTCTCTGATCACATTCTCCACAGCGACAAAAACGCCGCCAAGTTCGCTCTCTTCATGCTTCATCTTCAGCTTCCGTGCGGCCCTTCGTTGACCCGCATCCACCCGAATCTCTGTCTTGAATCTGTCCCAGTGGGTGATTTTCAGCAATGGGGGTCTGTCTCGATCTGCGTCCTGAACGACCACGTCATCCATGGACACGGTGGGGAGAAAGTTCACCCTCAGATGCATGCGTGCGTCGACATCGGAAGTATGCGTGAGCGATGGATCCACCTCGAAATATGATCGACCGACCCCATGGAACAATGACTGAACGATGGAGGTGCGGGTTTTGCAGGTCGTCGTCATCCCCCGACCGTGTTTCTCTCGACCATGCTTCAGGATGGTCTGGAAGTCCCGTACACTGTAACCACACGCCAAATCTGCTGTGCAGGTGAAGCCATCCACCGGAATAGCAATTCCTTGAACAGGGGGGCCGCCGGGGATCGGAAGGGGGACCCGTTCTGGCCTCTCATGGATTCGCTTCTTGTCACAGAGCACCTGCAGTCGATTTCGTTCCTCTTCACTGACCACCTCGTCATGCTTGGCTTTCAGGTGTCCAACCACCATATTGGATGTCAGTGCCACTTCACATGTGCGACAGATGAAAACACGCAGCCCCGTATGTACCCAGATGCCGAGCTTTGTCAAGAGGGGCGTTTCTTGCAAATAGTTGGCTTCTGGTTGGAGTCTCACTGTGATCCCATCTAATGCTGTATCTGATGCTGATGCTGGTGCTGGTGCTGGTGCCGGTGCCGGTGCCGGTGCTAGTGCTGGTGCTGGTGCTGGTGCTGGTGCTGGTGCCGGTGCTGGTGCTGGTGCCGGTGCTAGTGCTGGTGCTGGTGCTGGTGCTGGTGCTGGTGCTGGTGCTGGTGCTGGTGCTGGTGCTGGTGCTGGTGCCGATGCTTCATTCTCCTCATTGCCGCCACCGCCACTGCTGAAACGGGCCTCGGTGGATTTTGTGAGTGCCGAGTGCGACATCATCCAGTTTCCTTCGACCTCAGGGCCCATGTCGGCCTCATCCTGCATCAAATCTGTGCAGAATGCAGATGCCATATGTTCATCAATGAATCCTATCCAGCATCATGGCTGAAAAACCCACCATCTTCGACAGAAGGGCATTCGATCTGGGGTCCTTTGGCATGTTCTGCAACGTCGTTCGTCACAATAGTCCTCGGGGTCACTGTAAGTGAGTATAAGTCGTCGCCCGCTTGAATCTCGATCGGCATTCGATCCAGGAAAAAGAAACATTGACTGACGAGCACGAACATCGGGGGCGGTCCCTGAATATTGGCGCTGATCAGCAGCCAGGCGACCGAGCTGAGGTGAATGGCAAGGCTGTGGCACTGCACGCGATTTCGGGCAGAGCGAGTGAGTGAGTGAAATGTAGATTAGTAGATGTAGATCTGCCCGTCAAAGCGCAAACTTACCGTCCAATCTGCTAGCGGCAGCGGGTATTGTGGAAGGAACATCTTTTGTGACCGCTGGGCTTCCCAGGTCCCTCATGATGGTCTCAGAAGATTCCTCCCTCTGACTCGACAGGACAGACTTCGGGATGCCGTGCACTGTCTGAAGGTGAGCTCGTATCAGATCTCGATTGGCATGTGTCTTTCCACATCCTCCGAGGGGACATCGAAACCGGCCATCGACCTGCAATACGACATACTCCTTGCCATCGAAGGTAAACGGAGGCAAGACGCTGTGCAGACGTGAACGATGGCGACGGAGCTTCTCAGCATTCGGAAAGATTTGAGAGCAAGATTGACACGCAAACGACATGTTGAGGAGGAGTGGAGTGGAGCGACGATAAATGATCCACCTCGAGAGAAATTCGGCGTCGTCTCTATTTCTGTGGGGGCCCTGAGGGGTACATATCCCCCTGGAGTCTGGACCAGACTACTAAGCCCCGCCCCGTCTTCCTGGACCAACAGGGAAAAGGCCTCCCTGAGAAGCTACCATTCAAACATACGCCGTGAGCCCTTATGGCAGATCAATTAGCAGTTCGGGACGGTGAGCCAGTGCCAGCGATATTGACGCCGATCATACTGCCATTCCTAAATAAGGAAAAGGTGCTGAAGTTCTGGAATGTACTGTAACGTTTTCCGGCCCGGTCAGCCCAGGAACTGCGTCGCAATCGAAGGATCCACCGGCTAGACATTGTTAATTCCAGGGTCTGATTCCTACTTATTATGTAGTTAGATACGGGACAACTGACGCTTCATTTTGCATGTGACGTGACGCGTCTTGGCTGCTCGAGTCACCGTTCTATTCACTCACTCTCCACTGAGTCCCTGATCAGCTGTCATGTCTTTCGCCCCAGTCCTGAATAGTGATGTGCAGGCCCGGCTCGGCCTGAAAGCCCTGACTTAGGCCTGGCTTTGGGGGGCTCGGGCCCTCAGAAATCTGAAGCCGGGACTTGAGCCCTCAAAAGCCGTCACTCAGGGCTCGGCTCGGGCTGAAGCTGGGGCTCAAGGCCCAAGCCGTGGCCTCGTAGGGTAGGGTAGCTGTTTCAATATATATCTACCAAATTTCATGACATTAGTACTTTTAAAGGTCCAATATTAACTCGTCGTCTGCCTCCTCATCACCCTCCTCGTCTGATTGGACTGCACCTTGCATTGAGGTCTCAGATACGACTGTTGGATCCTCTTGAAACAAAAGCTCTGTCCTCCAAGCACACTTTTGGAATTGCAGTGCTTCGACTATATCGCCCTTGAGATGGTTCCGACGCTTGCTTATCGTGATACCTGCAGATGAAAATACCCGCTCGGATGACATCGAACTTGCCATGGTTGAAAGGAAATCGCGCGCGAGAGAACCCCAGACAGGGTATCATGCAGAGTTGATCCCCCACCATTGAACAATGCTGAGGTCGCCGAGATTCTCTTGCGTGTTGAGGTATTCATGAAATCCGCGTAGCCAGGGTCGAGCAGGATCGTCCCACTGCTTGTGTGCATTGTTTGTGGTTGAGAGATTGTCGTCGTCGTCATCATCACTCCCGTTGTCCTGGTCCAAAAGGCCGTCTAGGAGCGCGCGGAGCTTAGGGTTGTGGGTGGTGACATGATGTGGCCGGTTTGCTACTTGGTTCTTGTCGGTAGTGCCCTGGTACATGTCGTGGTAGCGCTCTTTGTACTTTTGATCTGTTAATACAAATAATGTGATGTATGCAGAGAAAATACATACGATCACTTCGGCATGCTTCAGTGCTTGGGCATGGAGCTCTTCGCCCCAATTCGTCCGGATATAGTTGAGCTTTTGCAACGGATCAAGTACTACCATGAATAGTCAAATATATTGCACCGCAATAACATCGAAGATGATCGAACTGAGGCACATACCCATGGCTGCACTGGAAGGTCTCCAAGGCAGCCAGGAGCTCCCACACCTCGGAGACGACAGCGGCCGTGTCGAAATGGGCGCGCTAGGTCGAGATACCGGGCCTGGAGGCCATACAGCCGGGTTGGTCATGTCAGGAGACAACGAGGAGGATTGGAGCCACGCTAAAGACGCTGGTGGCATCCATTTGGATGGGGCATCGTGCCGAATGCATGGCGCAACGAGCAGCGCACACCACGACCCGAAATGAGTCGAAATGCGACTGCTAGCTGTGATCAGCCCGAACAGCGCGAGTGCAAAGCGGCGCACATACCTGCACCACCCATACCACCTGGGAGGCATCCCAGACGTCCTATCGTGCCACCAAACGAGCCACGTCGTCGTGGCAAGCTCAAGCCATGAGCCATCAAGGTGTTAGTGGGGCACACCAGAAAACCGACTTACCACGTCATACGGCCACATTGAGGCCAAATCGGGCCAATCGGATGGGTTGTACAGATTGTACATGGACTGTAAGTGATGTGTTGACAGTCCCGAGCCACGACATGCCAGAACAGCGGTGATAGAGGCGATCAAGGACGACCGCGCAGACTGCGGCAAGAGTTGTTGCTTAGCCGAGCCCTGAGCCCTACCCAGGCCCTAATGATGGCTTGGCTCGGCCCGGCTTTTGAGGGCTCGGCTTAGCCGGCTCAGGGCTTTCAGGCCGGGCCTGCATAACACTAGTCCTGAATCAAGCGACGAAACCACTCAGCCAAACGGAACGATACCTGTCAACACGCATATATGATCACCATCCAGACCGCTTACGACCTCGCAGCGACCCTAGGCGGGGCCCACATCGCAGCCTGGTCTGAGGAGTCCGATGCTGATGCTGATGCCAACGCCGATGCCGATACCGATTTCGTCCACGTCCACGTCGGCGTCAACGTCAGCGAATTCGAAAGTGATGGAGGAAGTTTGGCAACCATGCAGGCAGAGGTCGCAATTCCTGTGAAAGGCAAAGAAAACACCAAGTCTGCACGGAGAGCAAGGAAGAGAGCATCATTCTTAGCGTCCGAAGGGGTCCAGAAGGCGAGGGTGAAGAAAGTGGTCCAGAAACGCGTTCTCGGCATGCTAGAGGCAGAGTCGCTGACTCACACCCGCCTATCCTGTATGGACCTGAAACCTGCAGAGGGAGGTTGGCTGGGCAGCAGAAAGCAGTGTGATGTACCATTCGCATATACGCTTTCTCAGGCATTGGAAAGGGGCTTCCGACTTATGGAATGGGACGGCTGGTAATGTCTTTCCACTCTTGTTATGGGGTGGGCCCGTGTTGTTATGGGGAGCGTTGACGAACTATCCGTGTCACAGCACTCCGCATGCACTGTTGGACACATCGGGCATCGTGATCGCCATGCTCGTCGGTCGGGCGAGGGGGACCTTTCAGGAGGAAGTTCTCGACCAGGCCAGTTTGGAATTCGAGCTTCAATGTGCAAAGCTTTTGTCAGCACAGAAATCATCCGCACCATCTTCGAATTCCAAGCAAGGGAAAAGAGGGGTGTTTCATGCAGTCATCACGGGAGTGTCCTATGGAGGTGGCCAGCTGGTGGGTAACCTAACGCCAGGCCCATGACGGCAATGATCATATTGCACATGTCGCTAATGGGTTTCCACAGGTGCCGATGCAAAGCGCTGTTCCCAGCATGTATGCACACGCAGTGAAGGCCTTACAGGAAAGCCAGGCCATGCTGAGATTGGCTGGATTTCAAAGCTGTTAGTCCTTTCATATACCATACCCGATGAAGAAACGCCATCCTGACGAAACAAATGACCCAGGCGCATTCCAGACTTTCTTTTCGAAGATTCATGACTTTTACGAGCAGAAACTGTCAGCATTATGGGATGCCATGCCGGGCTTAAAGCGGCCATATGAATGCTCGGTCATGCCGGCTGCAGCATACAATCTAGGTCCAGCGACGGTCTGCTATCCACATCGTGATTCAGCGAACTTGTCATTCGGAATATGCAGCATCACAGCCTTGGGATGCTTCTGTCCGAAGAGTGGGGGACACCTTGTGCTGGAGGAGCTGGGATTGATCGTCGAGTTTCCCCCCGGTTCAACGGTGCTCATTCCATCCGCAATCATCACTCATTCAAATACGACGATCTCGGAGGGAGAAGCCAGGTATTCGTTCACACAGTATGGGGCAGGCGCCTTGTTCTCCTACATCGATAACGGAATGCGGTCAGAGCAGGTGATGAAGACTGACAAGGCTCTGACGAACGAAGAGCGGGACGAGCGACATCGGGCGAGAAGAGCTCGTTGGGCGAATGGAATGGGCCTTTTTTCTCATGTGTCCGAGTTGAGAGAGGCGTGTTAGAGTAGAATCATTCGCTATGCTGATCACCTAATACACTACCTAGTATATCTTGTAGTCGTTTGAGCTACCGTACCTTGTCCGTTATCACGAATAACACCTGTCGCTTCGTCACGCCTCGTCAACCAGTTGTGCCCGCGACATACGACTTTTCAACAAGGCGGTATCATTCATAGGCACGTCATGGTAGTAGTGGTCACAGGTTCAATTCAGAAACATTCGATGAGCCTAGGCAGATCTCATCCGCTCAATTGTTTTTCAGGATTCCAGGTCGTATATCATGTGTGTACATGGCTTGAAAAACAACAACAACAACAAACATAAATGTCATGATCAAGTGCCTGTGACCATGGCCACGTGCATGGTCATATGCACTGTCACAATATGGAGAGCATATTTTAAAGCCGCAATCATGTTCCTTATTCGTTCGATCATTCTATTCCATCCAGTCTATTCATCGTTCAATCATGAGATCTCATGCAGGTCATCATAGCTCCCCCATCACGGAATTCAAAATCTCGTCCCAGGGCCACAGAATGGGACCCTTGGCTTTCGACACATGGCAGTCGGAAGCGGTCTGGTATGGCCTTCCAGAACGGAAGGAGTATCTGCATCGTTCGACCCAAGACATCTACACGAGGTGCCGAGCACCAGCGTTTCAGCAAGGTGACGGTGGGAGGACATTGTTGGGGTACGTTCCCTTGCCTCAGAGATACCAACAGGGTTGGATCCAGCTGTGCTACTCCGTCGTGTATTGGATGGCGACATGGAAGGCCTGGAACCGACCGCTGCCGGCTTCGCTGCCGAGCCAGAATGGAGTGGTGGTCCCTCTGGAGCTGGTCGAAGAGTCGTTGAGAAAGAGTGGCGCCCGGTTTCTCCAAATGCTCAGCATCCGCCGTCTCGTTATCGAGGAGCTTTTGGGACATGAATTCTCGCCCGAAGGAGACGACCGGCTGCTGGTGTTCGATGAGTATTTGATTCGCGACCGATTTGACTGGCTTTGGTGTGGGATTGAAGACGTTCCGAAGCAAGACCGTGCCGTCCTGGCACTCGACCCGGTGCATCCCAAGAACGCCAGCATATTCAGTAAGTCGTGCGTTTTGGTGCTCTGTCGAATTCCACAGGTCACCCCCCTCCACACGATATGAACGCAGATCTCCGACGACGTGAACTGTATATTCCCAGCCAGATGCTCGCCCCCAAGGTCCCAGAGGACTGGCACACCTGGATGTGGGGGGAAATCAATCACTTCAACTTCGAAAGCGAATTCCATGCGAGTCTCCCGACGCTCACCACTTTCTATAATATGGCAAGGCTGAGGAACAAATGGGAAGAACCCAGGCTGGACGCTGTGCTGCAAGGGGATCCTCTAAGGTGGCATGAAAAACAAGAACCTGTCGTGAATTTTTTGACCAGCGAGGCCGATGCGTTTTTCAGTTTTGACAGGCGAGTAGTTCCCGTGACATTTCTTTTTCTTTCACCCGGAAAACGAACGATTGACGAAAGTGCAAGCAGTCTTCAGGCGGTGCGCGAGGACGCCGATAATGCAGGCATGCAGGAGGTAGAGGCGGAGGCCGGGTCGTCTAGGGGATCAGCGCTGCCGAACGAGAACGAGAACGAGAGCGAGAGCGAGCCTTACAGCGAGTGGCGGTGAGTTCTACGTGCGAGGCGAAAATTGGACAAACACACACTCATGAAAACAACGATAATAATAAATACAGAGGTTTGGGCAGCTCGGCTGTTCAAGACATGGTGGAATCGCGGGACGAGACAGAGCCATCAATGCATCCCGACGTCGAGTCGGGCACACGGGAGAAAGAGCTGACGCGCAACGAAATGATGAGGATGTGGCGTGAACACCAAACAAGGACTGATCGCTTCGAGCGTGACGACTCGTGAGTTTCCCCCCTCTTTCCTGCCGCGTCGCTGGTTCCGGCCGTTGTCGTCGTTTCGGGGTCGCATGAGAACTTGCTCTCTGGGGTACAACTCGACAGTACCAGCGTGCTCGTGTACATACCATCGCATGTGTCCAGTAGTTGTATTTGAGCATGCTTGTTTGATATGGTGTTGCGCTCTTGGTTCACAAGCTTAAAAACATGGCCCCTCGTGCCCAGTGAAAAATGGTCATACGCATAGGTGCTGTTCTATATTTGACGCCCTTTGATGGCTTCGTTCCGTATCATCCAATGCAATCCCCACTATTCGGTTCCATGTGACGCACTCGATGAATTCCACATGCTAAGGTAATATGGTGAGTCTTCTTCTTACCAGCCTCCTCACTACACAGGTATGCCCCCCTCTGAGCCCGAAGAACTATGGTGCGTTTGCCGGAAATACTGCAAGGGTATCCGTCGTCGAATAAACAAGCTGAGCACCTTGCACCACCATCGACGTGAAGCAGACGAGAAGCTCGCTAGTTCTGGTAAGTGCAAGGCGAAGCAAGAGGCCGTCGATGACATTACCACGTCACCTAAGCTCAAGCACACAAGACTTACGCTGACCCCATCCCCCGATATCGGCGATACTAGCACGTCGTCTTCGGGTCCCTCTGCAAACACGAGCTCGAGCCCGGATTCATCTGCACTCACACCATCGAGCTCCTCTGTACAGGTCACATTTCCTAACGTGGACGACTCGCTTTATTGAAGACTATCCTCGTGCACCAGGCAAGAAGATAGGGTTATGATTATCTAACTACTGATATTTTTTTTTCCTAGACGAGTCTACTACATCGGATGTCCCGCAATCAAGCACATCAGATGAGATCAACCTGGAGACGACTGTCCCTCCTCTCATTATCAAGAACCCCTTGTAAGTGTTCTTGTCGTTATATACATTTGCTTACCGCTGCTGTTGTAGATTATCAATGTGATATGCGCAACCGACAACTATTGACACAAGCTCCTCGCATATACTCTCGAGTACCATCAATAATCGTTCAGATGTCCCTAACAACACATCTCAGGTTGATCGAACAAGCGTTGAAGAGAATCCGTCCAGGCCCGAAGCATCCAAACCGCAGGGATTACCACTTCAAGAAAACGGAGCGGCAGTGTCTATGATTGCATCACATATATCAGCGAAGACCATGGCCGAGCCGGTGTCAGGACTCAAGGGAATCAAGAAAAAGAAGACGTGGTGTCCCCCATCAAACAAAAGTGCAAGGTATGCACAATGATTGACCCCGACAAATATCAACTGATCATGTTCTACTAGGACACTTTGCATGCATTGTTATCAAAAGCAAGTTGGCGGTTCGTTAGAGGAGTTCTACACGTACTATGAAGGCTTGTCTGGGGAAGCCAAGACGGTGAGATTTTTATCAAGTTTCAAGTACAATATGGACTAATCTATGCCTACAGAAATACAAGGATGAGGCAAAGTAGCTAGTAAGTTCCTTCGAGCGATTTATTCTATATAGAG
>JBBPQW010000524.1:0-18127 GCA_038092695.1 Boletus rubropictus
CATCATGGTCAAATTCCTTTCTCTTGCTCAACAAAGCATTATTCTCTTCCTGCTTGATGCTGGCTGCTCTGGTGAAGCCATTGCCAAGCAAACTGGTGTCAGCCCTTCTGCTATATCCAAACTTCGCTCCAAGGGTTATTTTGCCCTTTCTAAGGCCATTGGAGGCTGTCCTTTCAAGCTTTCTTCTTCCAACATTCATCATGCCCAATATCTTATCACCTCTGGCAGAGCTGAAAATGCTGTCCAAGTGACCAAAGCCCCTTACCAATATCATCAACAAGCCCCTCTCTGCTAATACCATCCACCTCCACTTGAAGAAAGCTGGTATGAAAGCTGTGGTGAAGTCAAAATGCCCCCTTCTCTCTGCTAGGTATTGTAAGACTCATTTGGACTTTGCCTATGTCCACAAGGATTGGACTGTGGAGGACTGGAAGAAGGTGGTATGGTCTGATGAGACTAAAATTAATTGCCTAGGGTCAGATGGGCACAAATGGGCATGGAAAAGGGCAGGTGAGGGGCTTAGTGATAGGCTGGTAGATGGAACCCTCAAGTTTGGAGGAGGTTCTCTGATGATGTGAGACTGTATGACTTGGAAGGGAGTTGGCTTTGCTATCAAGATGGATGGTAGGATGGATGGGGATCTCTACCTTCAAATTTTGAAGGATGAGCTCCAGCAAACCCTGGAGTATTATGCCCTTAATCCTCCTGATATCATCTTTCAGCAGGACAATGATCCCAAGCATACTTGTAAAAAGGTCAAGAACTGGCTAGAGGAGCAAGAATTTAGGACTATAGTTTGGCCTACACAATCTCCTAACCTGAACCCTATTGAACATCTCTGGGGTTGTCTCAAGAGGAGGCTTGCAGAGCATGAAAACCTCCCCAAAGGGATTCATAAATTATGGGAAAGAGTTCAAGTGGAGTGGGATAGGATACCAATGGAGGAGTGTCATAAATTGAATGAAAGCATGCCTAGGAGGGTTCAGGCAGTGCTGAAAGCAAAAGGAGGCTATACCAAGTACTAATAATATCCAAATATCCTATTTATTTCAAAAATGAAAAAACTCTTTTCATGGCATTGCTGTTTCAAATTGGCCATATCTCCATGTCCTGTGGACCAAATCACATGACCTCAAGGGCAATTATGTAGCCAGGGATAGGTACTATTTATGGCTCCACCAAAGCTAAGCAGAATTCCCACACTGTCTGGCAGTATACCTCACACACCACAATCAGAGCAAACATGGAAAGGGTTTTTGAAGTCACTGTATATATAGTAAACAACAAAACTATTGCAATATTGACAATATTTTAGTTGTTAAGCCAATATAGTAGCTCAATAACTACTATCTGAGAACCATTTCAGTAGAAAGCCCTAATCAAAAGCATTCTAATATATATTATGAAATTTCTTTTATAGTAGGAGATATTAATTAATTAGGCAAGAATCCTTATTGCAATGGTTTTGTTGCTAATATTATAAAATGTTAGGATTATATATTGTGGCTGAATATCACATAATCAATGAGTCATGTAATGCATAAGAGGTTTAACATATTAAAATACCATTATTTCTTTTTTCTTGAATCAATAGAAATCCAAGAGTAGATGTGTTATTTTATACATATTGTTTAAAGCTAGGTGCAAGGATTTTATACTTATTCATATTTAATATGCAAATATGCAAATATTTTTTTAAACCATTATAAAAGAATTTGTATATTATAAGATATAATGTCATAGTCTAGGTTTATTTAAATCAAGTTATATGCATGTTCTCATCATCACATGCACTAGTCATGTAACTTTTAGAGCAATACTAATAAAGGTGAACTACACAAGAATTAGATATATAGAAGTGATTAATAAATGGGAAGATATCTAACCTCAGACTTCTGAGATGTGAGCAAAATCAACATCTGGCTAAAGCCCAAGTGTGATTAGTTAAGATGTTACCATTGTAAAATAGGCTTAGAGAAAATATAGAATAAGTACCAAAAAAAGGTATGCAATAACAGTAACTTTGAAAAGTAGTATTTATAACAATTTTTTGAGCTATAGCATTAAGCTAATATATATATATATATAATGTAAGCAAGCTACTAAGCACAAATGGGACTTATAACCTATTATAGCAGCTATATTAATATTGAACAATGATTTATTTTGTAGAATTATATAAGTAGTTACTAAGGAAAAGATAACTATCATACAAAAGTTCCAAGTACTACTGATTATATAAGCATACATCATTTGTAATATCTATGAACTTTATACTTGAAATATAAATCTTGGCCAGAACTTCAAGTTTAGGGTCAGGGTTAATATGAATCTGAATTTGAAGTATAATATCAACATTATTTCTAATCCTATATGTCAAATTAAATTATGAAACCCCCTATGGCTATATCTACATATATAAGAGTGAAAATGCTACTACTGCCAAACTACCAATATTTATGCTTGATTTACATGGCAATCTCATGTTATATCATATATGAAATTTAAATCCATGTTAACCCTGACCTTAAACTTGAAGTTTTGGCCAAGGTTTATATTTCAAATATAGCTTTTATATTTTGTACAACATAATATAAACCTCTGTTATGTAGCCACTGTGTATAGAACTCAGGTGAGTAGTCAGACTAAATATTAGTACAAAATTGGCAGGAGAGAAAGATTTTATTGCTGATGATGACAATTTAATGATTGTCAATATTAATTAGACTTGGGATGTAGAATGAAGTCTCTGCAGTTATTATGTGTCCATTCTTGCAGTACTAAATAATTTATAAAAATGGACAAATCCGGACTCGAACCGGAGATTCTAAGCAGATGTGATAGCATCTTCCGAATCGACGGCGTGAGAGACGTCAGTCCGCGCTTGTGCACAGCCACCCGCGTGATCGAACGTGGTCTTCGTCATTTTCAGGATTTCGTCGAAACTGCGAAACGAGCCCTGGCCAAAATGGACGGCGAACGAGAGACAGGGAGCAACGAAGTTGGCACTTCAGCCCAGCCAGATATCGCGATGGACGTCGAGCAAGACCAAATACAACGTCCGCAACAGCCGGTGACCACTGAATTGTTTGCCCAGGACGATGACGATGCTCTGACCGTGCCAGCGTTGGCATCCTCTTCGAACACAGAACTCATAGGAGGCGAGGCCCACATTTCAGCGTCTGGTGCGTCCGATCAGCCATTGGTCACAGCTGAGCAGGACGTGGCAATGGACACAACCGAAGATGAAATGGTCGAGGAACAGCCTGGGCAAGCCGGTGATAAGGGCAGCGAGGCATCAGAGCCTGTGATTGTCGCCAAGGAAGAGTCTACGGAGCTACTACCACCAGCCGAGCCACTCGCAGTGGTGAAGCGAGACGTCAGCATGCCATCCATGCAACCCAACGAGGACCCCGCGCCATCACAATCCGCCGCCACTATGGTCCCCGAGTTGTCTGCCCCTTCCTTGGATGTAGTCCCGTCCAGCATACAGCTTACACCACTTTCCTACGTCGAGAGTCAGCCTCAGGAACGTCAACTCAATGTCACGGATGCGTTGAGCTATCTCGACGCCGTCAAGGTCCAATTCCACGACCAACCAGAGGTATACAATCAGTTTTTGGATATCATGAAAGATTTTAAGAGTCAGATGTGAGTGTGGTCCATGGCTCCTCTACGGATTAGACGTTCACCTTTGGAGCAGAATAGATACACCAGGTGTTATCAACCGCGTTTCTCACCTCTTTAGTGGTTGCCCAACGCTCATTCAGGGATTCAACACGTTCCTTCCGGTTGGTTATCGCATAGAGTGCTCTACAGATCCACAACAATCTAATATGATCACTGTCACTACACCATCCGGAACGATGCTTCAGTCAACCCGTGAAGAGCAGAATGGCCCAAGCGGTTCACAGGGTCCTTCTTTACCTCATGTCGATGGACCAGCTGTAGGCCCATCTAATGCCGTTCCGCCTGATCAGAATGTGTATGGCGTGGGGTTGGACAGTGCTATCGAACCCGCCGTACAATACGTGCAGAAAATCAAACAGCGATGTGACGAAGCGACGTACCGTCGTTTCCTAGGAATTTTGGGGAGGTATCATAATATGACCGACGCTGTCGACGAGGTGAGTCCATTTTGTGCATACATGCTGCTTACAAACTGTTGAATGTTGTGACCCTTGCAGAGGGAAGTTTCCGCTGAAATTGCGCAGCTGTTCAAAGATGATCCCGATTTGCGTTCTGATTTTCGAATATTCATGCCTGAGAAGAGTCAATCACTCTTTGACGACATGGAGGATAGTATCCTTGCCGCTCCTACAGAATCCAGGCGCACAAGATCCAACACACCTCTGGACAGATCAGCACGGCGTAGATCCGAAGTCTCCCTCACGGTAGCCGCGGAAGCTGCTACTGTCCCCCAGAAGCGAAAGCGGAAAGTCAACGAACGCGAACGTGAGAGAGACTTAGCGCCCAAGACAGCGCCCACCCAGCGTGTACGCCTCCGCTTAGCCCTACTTTCTCCCGAGGTGCTGACGCTGAGCAAAGCCCAAACAGGCAAATTTAACTGTCAACGGTTCTGCCAATGGTGTGGAGCGAGTTCCATCTCCAGACTTTTCTTCGCTCCGTCAGGCGCAGCTGCAGCAAGCCCAGCAACAACAATTTGTTGCCTCTTCTATCTCCCTCCCCAATCCCGACGAAACGCATTTTTTTGACCGGGTCAAACGAGCGATCAACAATCGCGATGCGTTCAATGAATTCTTGCGCCTCGTTAATCTGTTCACTCAAGAACTCATCGATACGGCCCGCCTCGTCCGCGAGGCACGAAATTTCCTCGGAGATCGTGAGCTCATGCGTCAGTTCCGAGAGATTCTAGGCTGGGATGATAGGAGGGAGAGGGAGAGATGGTTGTTGGAGGAGCAACAGCAGCAACAATCGTGGGCGCGTGCACAGGGCCAGAGTGCACCCAGCATGCCTTTGAGACCGGGTCGCATCAATACTGGGTTGCAGCTGGGCAGCTACAGGCGCATGCCGTCTACCGTATGCATACACCCTTTGTGGAAAATGGGATTGCTGACCATTCTGACCATCGTGGTTGACATGACAGGAAGCGCAAGTGACCTGCTCGGGGCGTGACGAGATGTGCAAGTCGGTCTTGAACGATGAGTGGGTCTCTCACCCCACGTGGTCGAGCGAAGACTCGGGATTTATCGCTCATAAGAAGAACGTCTACGAAGAAGCTCTCCATCGTTCAGAAGAAGAGCGACACGAATACGACTTTCATATTGAAGCGATCGTACGCACGATCGGGATGCTTGAGCCAATTAACAACAAGATTGCTCAACTCTGCCCTGAAGAGCGTGCTGTGTTCAAGCTTAAGCCCAACTTTGGCGGATCTGGGAAAAGTATACATCAACGCATCATCAAGAAGATATACGGTCGAGAAGCGGGTTTGGATGTGCTTCAGGCGATGCAGGAAACTCCGGCGATCACCATTCCCGTCGTACTCTTGCGGCTCAAGGAGAAAGAGGAGGAGTGGAAACGAGCACAGAGGGAATGGAATAAGATCTGGCGAGAAGTTGACGCGCGGAACTACAACAAATCACTCGACCACCAGGCCATAAACTTCAAGACGACGGACAAGAAAGTGATCAGCGCGCGTGCGTTCATCGCGCAGATCGAAGCGGTGCGGGATGAGCAAATGGACAAGCGGGCATCGTACATTGATCCGTTGTTCACGCGCACGCGACCCAGACATCAGTTGGCGTATGACATTGAAGACGTGGGCGTGTTGCAAGACGTCATCAAGATGACGTTGTCACTGTTGGACCGGACGCAGGGCCAGATCAACGGCGCGGATCGCAAGCGAGTCGAGGCATTCCTGAGGAGCTTCATTCCGCTCTTTCTCGTCCTCGACCACGAGGCATTTAATGGCGCGTTCATTGTACAGGAGGTGGTTGATGGGGAAGGAGTGGACGATGCAAGTAGTGTTGCCGACGACGTCGATACGGCGAGTGCAGTGAGTGGGAGCTCGTCGCGTACGGGAGCGAACCGGGGTCGCAAGGCGTGCGGTGCTTCAAGTGGCGATTTGAGAAAGAAGTTGTTGAAGAGTGAGCAGGCCAAGTCGACCAATCGAAAGACGCGTGCTCAAGACGGGACCTCACCTGCTTCGTCTCGACCTGTATCACCAACGCCCCCTGATGCGATGCAAGTCGAGAGTGTGGAGGAGGGGAAAGTTGAAGGCGAGGATGCTTCGCCACCAAGACCCGCATCACAGAAACATGTCTTTTTCTGTAACAACATATACTATGTGCTATTGCGATTACTCGAGGTAAGTTGAGCATGTCAAGTTACTTGACACGGGGATTAATGAATCGATTCGATCAGGTGTTGTATTCTCGATTTTTATTTTTCAAGAACCTGGGAATGTCGATGGCTAACCAACCCTCAAAAACGACCCCCAAAGACACCAAGACGTCGACAGTACCCCAGTTCGTCCAGTTGGACGAAAGAATTGCGCACGCAGAGCACTATTATGATCTCATGCTGGAATCTTGTGAACGATTATTTGACAACGAGATCGATCAACATGCATTTGAGGAGCAGATGCGGTTCATGTTTGGGTACAGGGTCTGTTTCCATTTCCCCTGCCCAATTTCATGTTGCGCTTAGCCATGAGGCGTAGGACGCATACCGCATATTCACAATTGACAAAGTGTTGGGTGCGTTCATCAAGCAGGTGCAGCTTGTGCTGTCGGACCCTCGGTGTCATGACTTGCTTGAACTTTTGAGGCGAGACCGAGCATTGTCGTCGCCCACCATGCAAGATCAGACGAATAGCCGGCGATTGGCAGAAAACATCACAGGCCCGGACGAAAATACCTACCGAATCGACTGGGTGCGTCACCCCTCACGTTCCCGCTTGGTTGATATACTGAAAGAAAGATTAGATCCAGAGCACGAAGACGATGACAATACAATTGCTAGCAAAAGACGATTCGAAAGCCTACGACGCAGAGATTCTAGCTGAGCGATGGCAGTCATACATTGATGCTTACGTTTCGGTGGGTGTACTTTTACCTGGTGTGTCGTTGTGGGACTGAATGCGGGGTTGTCAGGGTGACTCGGCGCAGGGTCTTCCCATGTCCCGACTCCAACGACCGTTTTTGAAAAGGTACGTCCAAGTCCAAGCATAGCCTTACTCGCTGACATGCACACGTACCTTCAGGAATGTGAAGCCACCTGTAACTGCAACGACACCCGAGGTGCTCGCCCGAGGTGGGCTCGAGATTCGTGTGTGCGTGCGTACATATCGCATGTTTTACCTCCCTCATACGGAAGACTTCTTACTCCGCGTGTTGAGTGAGGATGAGAAGGTGATGATGGGGGAGAGAAGGGAGAAGTTGAGGGAGAGGTTACAAATGTGGGCGAGGCAGGTGGAGGCAGGGGAGTGGTTGCCTGAGCGGAAGATGGCCACGAATGCGGAGCCGGAGCCTGCAAGAGAGGCGAATTCTGCCCCGAGCACAGGTGTGGGTACGAGTACGGAGGCGGCCCCGGTGCCTAGCATTGAAGGGAGCGTGAATGCAAACGTCGAGGGGGACGTGGTTGACCATGATGTCGGTGCTAGCATCAGCGTCGCCACTGCGTCATGACGCGCATCCTTTGGGAACGGCGAGTTGTACGGAGGCTTTTTTCTTTTTTCCTACTTCCTGAGTTCGTATTGCGGATGTCGCGTGCTTTTTGCAACACTCGTATGGGTCTTACTGTAGTTGCGGCTGATGCTTAGATGTAATGTCGAAGATCTTATTTCATTTCATGGACGGGTTTGAATTGGGATTAGTCCCAATACAGTCTGCCTCGTAGAGACTGGCACTTGAGAAGGGATTCAGGCCTGCCCGCCCGTATATGTGGGCAATGTCTCCGCGAAATCTACTCCGATTAGATCAATTTGTCTGGGTCACACGTCAGCCGAGCGAGCGATTTTACGACAGGTTCATCGCCATGTCCCAAAATCCCTTTTCCAGACCAACGCACTTCTTCCAGACAGCCAACCACTCCGTATACCGAACAGCTGAGGGTGGATCTGTGGCCGCTCGAGCCTCAATCATTTCTTCATAGATATATGCATTAGAACAGTTAGACCACATGAGAGACACAAGGGGAAGGAAAGTATAAAGACAGGAAGAACATGCGCACCAAGACCAGTGGAGACCGCGTTCTGAAAGACCTCTCCGGCGTAATCCTCCATCCATTCAAGGTATGGGTTGCCTTGCCACTTGACCCACGAATTCGGTTTTCCAGCTTCCTTCTTCAACCAGAGACCGACTTCGCCATACCCTAGGAGGCATGCGGCGAGTGCTACCAAAAGCTTTGTTGTATCACCTGCATGGAATCGTCAACTGAACGGACACAAGGCTCGTTCGACACACACACAAACCTTGTAAACCCATGTCGATGAGGTAGGCACCATACCCCGTCGTTGCTGAGGACTCCGGGGTCGTCTCCAATTCCTCCCGAGTGATGCCAAATTGGGTGCAAAAGGATGCATGCATGGAGCTCTCCCCCGAGATGGACAGCACGACCCCGGCCGCAGAGGCAATGGGTGCGAAGTCATGAGACTTGGCTGCTAGTAGCCTACACGCTCCACATCGACAGGATTCAGTGAATCATAAAAAGGCGACCTACGCGTATGCTCTCGAATAATACTTCAAGTAAAGATAGTCTTGCCTGGACTAGGGTAAGCATCGACAAACACAATACGCATGTATGACGTTGGAAAGCGCGCATACTTGATAAAGTGGATAAACGATGATCTGTCGAGCGTGCCTTTGCCTAGTTGAACCACGAAATCGTGTTGGACGTATGCTTTCCATAGGTTAGCTGTGCTTTGAATAAACTTGTGCGTCAGTGGGTATGGGTGTCCTGGAGTCCGCCTGTGAAAAATGGTCCAGCGAGCATGTAGTCCACGAGAACAACGTACTCACGGCTGAACAATAAGCCTAGACATGGAGTGAAGGTGGTTCAAAGGGCCGTATCCTTTGCCAATGAGCGGGGCGGTCTCGATGCCGAGATGCGTGAACGAAGTCGCTTGTGCAGTTGCTTCTTTCACTGCAAAATATAAGAGAATCCTTCAGGACTTGTTGAAAACCCTTCACTTGTAACTCCATTTCCAAGGGCACACGCGAGCGCCGCGCTCAGTGTGCACCCTGTCCCATGGGTACTCTTTGACTGTAATCGCGGTCGAGGGTATAGCGTAATGGTCTGTCCGGTGACGCCACATTGACAAAGTACGTCAACAACGAGATCTCTGACAGCCTCTGTCTTGCTGCCCGGCAAGACAGAGGGTGTCACAGATCTCATTGTCGACGTACTCTGTGATGTCACTTTCTGAAGGATTTCCGTGTTTTCCCCCAGGAGGAATGCAGGATTGATGTCCAAAGCGGCGATATTGGTAGCTTGGACATTACGCATGTCGTCTTCCGAAACGGAGATGTGTCCACCCTTGAGCAGCACAGCTTCGGATCCAAAGGTGAGCAGATTCTGCGCCGCCACGAGCATGTCGCCTAGGGAAGTAATCTTGCAGGGCAGAGATCGTTCTTTGAGCAAAAGCTCCGCTTCCAATTGGTTCGGTGTGATGACGTTCGACACGGGGAATAGCTCTTCTATTACAACTTTAATAGCGTCTGGCTGCAACAAGACGTGTCCAGACGTCGACACACAGACGGGATCACAGACGAGAGGAATACGACCATGCGATTCAAAGTGTTCCCTGAGCGTCGACGCGATCGCCTTGACGTTTTCGGCAGTAAACAACATCCCAGTCTTGATGGCGCGAACGTCGATGTCATCGAGGACAGACCGTATCTAGCCTTGCGCATCAGAGACACTGGGGTTGGGAGATGAAGGGAAACAAGCCTGTTGTACGATGAATTCCGGAGGCATGCCATGCACCGCCTGAACACCAGTTGTGTTCTGGGCCGTCGTGGCCGTCAAGGCGCTTGTTCCATAGCACCCATGCGCAGCAAACGTCCTGAGATCAGCCTTTTTGGCGATGCTTCAGTAGTGGGCTTGAGGAACATCGATACCAACACACCTGGATGCCTGCACCTCCACTGGAATCAGAGCCAGCAATAGTCAAGACGGCTGTTACGTTCGTCGACATCATTCCTGAACCGAAACACTTCCAATGTTTATTCTTGAAGCTCTTGCCAAACACCCGAAAACGGGTCGTGAACGTTTCAAGGGCTGAAAGCGATGTCCTCGTCATCCGTTCTCGCTGTAGACCACGGGAGAAACGAGGGAGACCCACACTGGGCATATGAACCTCCCAAGGGTGCGGTGTTGCTCGACCACACCGTCGACGCCGGGGCGTTCGAGTGGGATACGGTCAATGACGGTGAAGATACTGAGATTTGGCTCATTCGAGTCCCACATTCGGTACGCAGTAACGTTCTCCATCTGTATCACCTTCGAGACATTCATGGACTAGTAGATCAAAGCGAGGCATCTAGCAGGACTCGAGATCGACCCTCCCGCTTCATCACTGACTGCTCGCGTCGGGGGTCTCACGAGAAAAAAAAAAAAACAAGATACGATGTCTGGTCAGTCGGTGACGAAGATGCAGATAATGCAGGGGTGAAGAGCTCCGAGGACTCTCCTGTTTACTTCCCCGGAAGAGAAAAATGGGAAAGCTACACATCGGTAAAGGACATTGGCTTTCTCTCCTCGAATTTTGTGATCTTCATCTGCACCGTCAGCTCCGAAACATGTATCGCACCACATTGTGATTTCTGCCCGACGTGAGATAGCTACTGCCCCAGAGGACCAGCCTGTCGTTTACCAAAATCCACCTCGTCCATCTTATCCAAAGGGCGTACTCAAACATTCATTCATACCTTACGGCGCACGATCTGAACAATCTCGGTCGGACGACTTGTCGATAGACGTTGGTGACAACGAGGCCGATAAACCTGCTGACACGGCACCCTCACCCGAGGATAAACTCGCGAAACCCAAGGAGTCAAAAGCCAAAAAACGTAAAGTCGAAGGGGACTCGCCACAAAAACCTAAAAAGCAGAAGCGAATATCTGAATAGCCTCCCGTATGCCCTTATATTTCTGTCACACCGAATGTCATTAATCTTGAGGCGGAAGACATCATTCTATGCCAGTTCAGCAGATAGTACAATCTAACGAGCGAGCATGAAGCTGCAAAGCAGAGTACACATGAAGGTGAAGGTGAGCGATGAAGATGAATAATAAGATCAAGGTCAAAAAAAACAGGAACGAAATCATCCGTTACAAAACAAGTCATCCGATATCCATCTCATCTTCCTGCATGGAATTTTGAGGTGGATACCGTTTAGTTGAAGTGACATCTGCCCGTCGTGTTCAAGAGCCTCCTCCGACCCTTCGTAGATGCTCTTCTTGGGGAGACTCCAAATACGACCCGGGCATATCTGCCCCTTCTCCTCGAAGACACCACCCGCCATCGTGACCCACCTTTGTCTCGTATCGACCAATTGCTTCAGTTGATCTGGAACCATCAGATGAAAATCATCGTCGGGACCAAGGCCAAGCCTGCTTGCCTCTTTGAAACGGATTGGTAACTAGTCTAGGAACTTGCCTGCATACCACTATGCCATGCCATATACGGTATGAGCAAGTGTATGGAAATTTGATTGAGGTTGATCCAGTTGCACTACACCTGAGGGTTGGTACGAAGTAATACCCCACATCATTGGGTCCATCGGCAACGCTCCGTAGTTGCTCGTAGGGGAGAAGTCGGAGTCATCCTCGCTTAGTCAGCAGAACATCTTGTCTGGAACGTGCTCAGATGCATTCACCCGCTGAGAGCGATCCATCGCTACCAACGGTTCATATATTCCTACCTGGAACGCAGCTTGAAACCGTTGGTACGGGACCAGGATCTCGAGTCAAACGCGCCAAGGGAGAGGAGGTAGCGTGTTATAAGACGGAAACGGATCGCGAGGCGCCAGCAGCACAGTCCAGTTCTTCGGCTGAGAAGAGAAGGGCAGGGCGGCGAACGTCGCTCGAGCGTGGTGGTGACGCGGGCGTGTCGCGTTGTCCAAGTCGTTGGTACGATTCCCCAAGTCCAACCAAGAAGTCGAAGCAAAGTAACGACGTATGCATACACCGCCATCCGTTGCAGGACTATCTACGTCCCGGGCTCGACGGTACGCAGTTCCTACTTCCTCTGCCATGTTAACGCTATCTGAAAGCGAGCTTTGGGGGACAATCATGATCATGGACAGTGGTGTTCTGTGGAATCAAGTGGGTAATGTATACGCCCGAGATTGCCGGATGCAAAGCGTGCTGAGAGGGGCGAATATAGTCCAGGACGCATGTCTGCAGAGACAGGACACCATTTTGCGAACCCGACGAACCATTTTTGGCGTTGCTTACATCGTTCAGGTAAATTCTGACTGGCCCTCTCCTGATGGATGTATGTGACGTTCGCGCATCGACAGGAATGACTACTTCCCTAGTATCCCCCTCTGAGGACTTTTCTTTACCGGAAAGGTTCAATATTGGATTGGTGAGTCGATTTGAGGGGATGCTGTCACTCGTCGGACCAACTCAAGCTCATAAACACATGAGACCAACTTAGTAGACCGATCATCCACGCAGGTTCGATCTTCGTAGCGGGATGCCTGATCGAAAAGCGTTCGTCTTACCATGACCACAGGCATGCGAGCTCTCCAGAGCTGAAATGATAGCTTCTGTGCCTGCATTTCTTGACAAAATCGCGCGTTATCGACCTAGATTCGTGTGTTTCGTTGGCGCGATCATATGGGGGATCGTCCGGAATAGTTTGGTGAAGTTGTTAGAGCAAGGTGCGCTGAAACGTATGGAAAAGGGAAAAAGCAGAGAGAAGGGTCAGATGGGTCTTCAGGGATACAGGCTCGTCTATGGGAATACCAGAGGTAGGCTTCCTGGGATCATGTCGACGGTCCAACACTCATATCTATGTGATGCCAGTAGGCTTACCTGACAAGACGTTCATTTTCGTTGTGCCATGCACGTCTGGGCGGGTTGTGCGATATCAAGTCTGTTCTTTGCTTTTCCCATTTCACAGTGACTTGACACCTCGCCACAGCTTCCTGAGAAGATAGCATTGTTCACAGAACTACAGACGCTGGTGAAATCAATACTCTCGTCCGAAATGAACACTTTGGGAATGGAGAGCGTTGTTTTGCGTTCTTGACGCTGTCAGTTGGATGGATGCCACGGTCATTGAGGTACATACTTATAAGATCGTCCAGCATGCACGAGATGCTAAGTTTGCTGAACATAGCAGTACTTACACAGAGCACCGCTGGTGCACAGAGAAGATTAGTCCGACGATGGGTTTCTTTCTCGGGCATACTCGGCACGAGGACGATTGATAACTTCCTCGATTCCATTCGGATCGATAACGCAAGCGAAGACAATGGCGATATTAAGCTTCTTTGGATATCTGACCCTGCAGAACCATGCTATCGGCTATTCCGGGGTAAACGTCTGGACAGCGTATTGTCATTAATATAGCCACCATTTGTCGGAGGTGCTTCGATTGCATGCAGGCCATCTGTCAAGCACTCAAAAATGTAATGCTTTTTGATGACAGCTTTTTCCAGGATTCTTGAGGGCTGACTGGCTGACCCAGGACCACATGACTGGAATTACCTGATGGATACCATACCTGATAATGTCCGACCCATGGTTTTCCACTTTTTTGCCGACAGATGCAAGGAGAAAGGAAAAAGTCCACGACTAAATTACAAGTCTGCATTACGTGAGTCAGATTAGATGACTGTCCACCGTCGAGCTCGGATGCGAATAGATGCTCGCCCCTCGGTACTTTAAAAAGCCCCCAGCCCACGAGACCGCAGCCCTTCAGTGCCTCTTCTAGAAAGTTTGGAACTTTAGAGCGACGAGCAGTCAAGCAACATGCCAGAGCAAATCACCTTTTATCGCGATGCTTCCCAGGCAAGTGTTGAGAATGTTCGTTTCTTAAATCGCTGCAGTTCTGACGTTTCGACTCTACAATAGTCGTCGCCCTTCTGTCACAGAGTGAGTTGGTTGTTTCATGGGACTACAGTCGCCTGATGATTGTAACGTGACATTGCAGGTCGAAATCGCGCTGCTGGAATGCAACGCAGAGTTTACAATGTGCACGGTCGATATCATGAAGAAACCAGAGTGGTTCGCCAAGGTCAACCCAATGACAGGAAAGGTAAACGTTTACACGACTTGGCGTTCCTCGTTACCACAACTCTTACTCTGTCGCGTTTAGGTTCCAGTGGTCGCTTATGGAGGACCCAAAGTCTCACCCGAGGACCCGTCTCCACAGTCGTTCAGGCTCACGGAATCGCTTATCATCCTTGAATTCCTTGCTGATATTTTCCCGGAATCCTCACTTCTCCCTCCCGTATCTGACCCGGCTGGACGTGCTCGCGTGCGGTTCTTCGTAGACACCATGGATCGTTTCGTGGAGAGGCCTTCGTGGGAGTTGGCGGGAGGAAAGCCTGGTGTAGACGAGGTGATCATTCAAGGACTGGAAAAGATCCAGACGATGCTTCCGGATCCAGATGCACCCGGCAGTGGGGAATATGCGATCGGGAAGCGGTTTACGATCGCAGACTGTGCGATCGTGTCTGTGATGGGGTTCCTTGATATCAACGCTAGGAATGACTTTGGTAAACTTGACCCTGCGACGAGGAACAGGCTGAAAGACGCAATGGAGGGACCCAAGTTTGAGCGATTGAGGAGGTACAAAAATGCACTCTACGCGAGGGAGACGGTGAAGAAGGTGGCCGATATGGTCAGCGCCTTTTCTCTGTAATGTGAACACCGAATGCTGATCTCTGCAATCCAGGACCGCATGGAGGCCATCTGGAAGGCCATGTTCCAAGTCAAATAAAGGATGGCTGTGTTAAATTGTAGATTGGTTGTATTGTATGTCTGTACAAGGTCCCACCACAATTCGCAGATCGGAATTTTGAGATTGTCGAGTCCCCACATTCGGCGCCCGTTACAAATGGCCTAGGCCGTCTGCAAAGCAGAGAAGTGATGTAATGTTTTGATAACAGCTTTTTTGGAGGATTCCTGGGATGCTATTGGTTCAAAAGCTCAAATTAGTCTCTGTTTGGTTACTCCACTCACCATCCTCCGATCACAACTCTCAAATAACCTGCGGCAGAGTAGTCAAGCGATGACGTTACACGCCGGACATTGTTTGATAGGTATCGAGCAATGTGCGTTACGCCGCAGAACGCCGCAAGGCCTGCTGTAGTCACGGCATGTAAAGTACAAGATAATCCATATCAAGAACTTGACCGTCAGCATTTTGAAAAGCGGGCTTTCATTTCTTTTTAGGGTTTGATTTCATAGAGCCAGCGGTGATAATTCGCATGCGATAATGGGATCTCGGTTAAACGGAGTCCAGCTAGTCTTCTTATGTTGCACCACCACCCTCATACGTCAGTGCGGGATAATCATCGAGTTATTTTCTGAACGAACCAAGGACCATAATTCGCATCCGATGGTCCGATGTTGTGCAGTAGGGCCATCTGTTGACAAAAAAGAGGAAAACCATGAGTCGGCCACCACCAAATATAGTACCTATCAGGTAATCAGCCCTGGGTCAGCCATTCAGTACTCAAGAATCCTGCGAAAGCTGTGGTGAAGAACATTACGTTTCAGGTGCTAGACAAATGCTGCTTAAAAAGCCCTCAGTTCCTCGCTCAACAGTGTATCTCCTCAGAACGAACAGCTTCAATCAAGCAACATGCCAGAGCAACTCACCTTCTATTACGATGCCCTCAAGGCGAGTGTAGGCTTGATTGGCTTGATTGCGATAGCCTGATACACATGTCACAAGGTATCGCCCTTTTGCCACAGAGTGAGTGGGTCATGTTGTCGCGCCAGACATGAAAAAGCTTGATCGCCTTGACATCGCAGGTCGAAATCGCGCTGCTGGAATCTGGCACGCCGTACACCGCGCACGGATTCAACGTTTACGGCAAACCAGCGTGGTTTTCTCGAGTCAACTCGCTGACAGGACAGGTATGTCTTCATCGCAAACCCACCCAGGGCTGCCATCGACTCTCATGTAGGTTCCAGCGATCACCTACGGAGGACCCGTCGTCCCGCCCGAGGAGCCGTCTGAACTGTCGTTCAAGCTCACGGAATCCAGTGTCATCCTCGAGTTCCTTGCTGATGTTTCTCCGGAATCCTCCCTCCTCCCTCCTATTTCCAACCCGGTCGCACGTGCTCGCGTCCGGTTCTTCGTAGACACCACAGCCCGTGCATTGGACACCCCCACGTTTGAGCTGGCCGGAGGAAACTCCAATGTGAACGACAAGATCGTCGAAGGAATGGAAAAAATCCAGGCGTTGCTTCCCGATCCGGACGCACCCGACGGTGGGGAATTCGCGATCGGAAAAGACTTTACGATCGCCGACTGTGCAATCGTACCTATCATCGAATTCCTCGACGTGGTCTGCAAGACGGATATTGGGAGATTTGAGCCCGGGACTGGGACGAAGCTCGGAGAGGCCTTGGCGGGAGAGAGGTTTGAGAGATTGAGGAGGTACAAGAGGGCGCTGTGGGCGAGAGAGAACGTGAAGAAGGTGGCTGATCTGGTGATGTCGTCCTTCCTCCTCGTCTCTGGTGAATACTGATTAGCATCTCGCTGTCTAGGATCGCCTCGAGAATGCCCTGAGAACCATGCTCAATCGTCACTGAATTATTCCTATGGATAGAATTCCCATCCGCTTGTAAGAATTGGGGGGATCGAGTCGACATACGAAACGCAGATATCGTGTAACATGGATGAATGCACGCTTTTTGAAATGTGGATTGTTCCCAACGGCAGCCAGATCCCACAGGGTTCGATGTGATGCACTACATGCAGGGGTGACACGTTTATTCCACTGCAACACCGAGCTAGGGTAAATAGGCTCAGTGCAACTCGTGGAGGTCGCAGACAAGGTGGGTCTTGACAAAAAAGAATCAATCTGTGGGACAATTATGGCAGGTACCGTAAGTCATAAGCATGGAAAGAATCCACGGTTAATACCTTAGAACCCCCACGCAGCTTCTAGGGAAAAACAAACAGCTGGTCGTCCTTTCGAGGATTCCCGGGTTCGCTCACTATGCTGACTAAGCCCGTCGTGCAGGCACGGAGGGCGGGCCGCGTCGGGCCGATGTATTCCATCCATCCTGGAGTCCAGCGCGAGACTGTTAAAAGTCAACATTATGTAGAGTCATGAGAACTTCGCGGCTACCACTCTGGTCACACCTTCGGTTGTGTTGCATAACCCATCCAGTAATGCATGAATCTACCAGCCGATAACTCCATCGGTCAGCGAAAAAGGGGAAAATTAAGGGTCAAACACTACCAAGTATGGTGTCTATCAGGTAATTCCATTCATTTGGTCCTGAGCCAGCCAATCAGCGCTCAAGAATCCTGCAAAAGTCATCGTCAAAAGCGTTACGTTTCAGGTGCTTGATAGATGTTGGTACACCGACATTATCGCTATGATGACTGATGAATCCCGTCCAGGGTGCATCATGACAAATTATTTTTTCCATATGCCCCAGCATAGCATCTCTCTCAAGGGAGATAAAAAGCCCTCTCTACCAAACCACCAGAACCCCGCAGCTCCTCGCTCGAACATTGGAATCTTTAGTTTTAGTCAAGCAACATGCCTGAGCAACTCACCTTCTATAACGATCACATCAAGGCAAGTGTTAGATTATTCTCCTTGACTACGATAGTCTGAAGTTTGTCGTGCAAAGACGTCGCCTTTTTGTTTCAGGGTGAGTTAGTCATTCTGTCGCAATGAACCTCGAACTGCAATCAGGCCCTGATCATTCTGACCTCGCAGGTCGCAATCGCGCTGCTGGAATGTGGTGCATCGTACACGGAGCAGCTAATAGACGTCTTCAACAAACCAACGTGGTTCGCTAAAGTCAACCCAGTGACAGGAAAGGTAAAGTTCGAGCAACACAGTATCTCCATAATAAAACGCACCTCAACTATCAAACTCGTGTAGATTCCGGTAATCACCTATGGAGGACCCGTCGTCCCGCCCGATCAGCCGTCTGAACAGTCGTTC
>JBBPQW010000525.1:0-18046 GCA_038092695.1 Boletus rubropictus
GATCACATGTGATACACATCAGGGATACCAGATAGACGATATTCCACTGTGTAATGTCCAGGAGGATCTACGTCAAATATACCAATGGGGAAGTTAAATTCATGGTCAAATATACAAATATAGGCGATGAGTGTACGAATATAGGCGACGAATATACGAATATAGGTGATGAATGTATGAATATAGGCGACGAATATAGACGAATATAGACGAATATGGGCGAATATGGGCGAGGAATGTTGACGAATATAGGTGACGAATGTACGAATATAGGCAACAAATGTATGAATATAGGCAACAAATGTACGAATATGGGGACAATTGTACGAATATAGGCGACGAATATAGACGAATATAGGCGAATATAGCCAACAAGTGTACGAATATAGGCAACAAATGTACGAATATAGGCAACACATGTACGAATATGGGGACTATTGTACGAATATAGGCAATGAATATAGATGAATATAGGCAAATATAGGCGAACATAGGCAACAAGTGTACGAATATAGGCGCCAAGTGTACGAATATAGGCGACGAATATAGACGAATATAGGCGAATATAGGCAACAAGTGTACGAATATAGGCACCAAGTGTACAAATATAGGCAACAAATGTACGAATATAGGCGACGAATATAGACGAATATAGGCGAATATAGGCAACAAGTGTACGAATATAGGCGCCAAGTGTATGAATATAGGCAACAAATGTACGAATATAGGCGACGAATATAGACGAATATAGGCAAATATAGGCAAATATAGGCAACAAGTGTACGAATATAGGCAACAAATGTACGAATATAGGCGACGAATATAGACGAATATAGGCAAATATAGGCAACAAGTGTACGAATATAGGCACCAAGTGTACGAATATAGGCAACAAATGTACGAATATAGGCGACGAATATAGACGAATATAGGCGAATATAGGCAACAAGTGTACGAATATAGGCAACAAATGTACGAATATGGGGACGATTGTACGAATATAGGCGACGAATATAGACGAATATAGGCGAATATAGGCGAATATAGGCAACAAGTGTACGAATATAGGCAACAAATGTACGAATATAGGCGACGAATATAGACGAATATAGGCGAATATAGGCAACAAGTGTACGAATATAGGCAACAAGTGTACGAATATAGGCGCCAAGTGTACGAATATAGGCAACAAGTGTACGAATATAGGCAACAAATGTACGAATATAGGCGACGAATATAGACGAATATAGGCGAATATAGGCAACAAGTGTACGAATATAGGCGCCAAGTGTACGAATATAGGCAACAAGTGTACGAATATAGGCGACGAATGTAGACGAATATAGGCAACAAGTGTACGAATATAGGCAACAAGTGTACGAATATAGGCAACAAATGTACGAATATGGGGACTATTGTACGAATATAGGCGACGAATATAGACGAATATATGCGACTATATGCGAATATAGGCAACAAATATATGAATATAGGCACGAATATGGGGACTATTGTACGAATATAGGCGACGAATATAGATGAATATAGGCAAATATAGGCGAATATAGGCAACAAGTGTACGAATATAGGCACCAAGTGTACGAATATAGGCGACGAATATAGACGAATATAGGCGAATATAGGCAACAAGTTTACGAATATAGGCGCCAAGTGTACGAATATAAGCACCAAGTGTACGAATATAGGCAACAAGTGTACGAATATAGGCAACAAATGTACAAATATAGGCAACAAATGTACGAATATAGGCACGAATATGGGGACAATTGTACACATATAGGCGACGAATATACACGAATATACACGAATATAGGCGAATATAGGCGAATATAGTCAACGATGATAGACTCATATAGACGAATATGGATGAATATATGAATATAGACAGGAATAGTCGAATACAGTCGCATATAGACAGGTGTAGACGGATATAGTCGACTATAGACAGGTAAAGATGAATATAGTCAAATATTGTCGAATATAGATGTCGAATATACAATTAGAAACAGAGAATGCAATGATATACATTTCGAAGATAGACTTATAGACATCAACTGTGATATACATTCTGCAATACATCCTTCCCTTACAATGATCCTCTTGCGGATGCTGCTATCCACTCCCTTTACCCTTACCCTTACCCTTTCCTTTCCTCGTTGTCATGCTTTCTTCTGCACGGCCAACGGTTTCCTTCCCCTTCCCCTTTTCGCTCCCCTTCTCCACACTTGCCTCCGTATGGTCCGCAACACCACTACGAGTGGTCCTTGTCCTTCTATTCCCCCCCACCTCCACATTCGCCTTCTGAGGTTCATGATATGACGGACCTTCTTCTTCGTCTGTCTCGGTGGATTCTTCGTCCGAATCCTCTGTGTCGTCCTCAGAAACCTCCTCCAAGTGCTCATAGAATGTATACCCATCTGTACCAGCCATGAACATTAATATTCCGTAGTGAAGATATATGTGTACTTACAGTCATCGTCGGTTGACAGCAGTGGATCGTAAAATGACGACATCTTCTCAAGGAGCGTCTTGGCCATATTCAGCGTCTGATGTTCCGGCAGGAGTGTGTACTTCAATCGTGAACCACTCCACATGCCATTGAGCTCTCCTTCGTATTCGTCCCAGTCTATTGATGTGAGAAACGAGATGAGGAGAAATTTGGGTTAGATGCCATGTCAATTAACGCACCACATTCCGAAATGGAACTGCGGTCCAAATTTCGCTCGTTCTCCCTCCGGTACTTGGTGACGTGCTTCGGTTCATGGCGACGTACCCAGAACTCGATCATGATATAATGATCGAACACCTTGCTCACAAAGTCGGTCGCTTTGCTTACATCTTCGGGATCCGAGGCCTTGATGAGGGCATTGAAGATGTTGTCCATATAAAGTAATACCATCAGCAGATTTCCCTCGAGCTCTTCAGACATCTCTAGCTCATCTGCATATCGGAGTACCAACCGAATGCAGTTTTCCCGCCACATGAAGCGCTGAAGGTGGACAAGGTAGTAGTCCGGAAGGAGGGCCACGCGATGCTTGTCTATAATGACTCCGACATGTGTCGAGTCATTGTAGGTTTCGATTCCTCGTGTCGCATCGAGGAGGCGGGTGTATGTCCTCGGTCCAGGAATACTTGTAGGATAGAAGACAGTTGCGAGGGACATGATTAAGATACTGATGGGTGGCGGTAGAAGAGTGGTTGGATGGATGGATGCAAGTGGCAGCGGGTCCTTGAAACGATTAGCTTATGTAATAAACTCCCACGTAGCCACCCATTGTCATGGGTCCATCTATAAAAGGAAACACAGTCACGTCGAAGCACAATGAGGTGGTCGATGTGAACATAGCACTGACAGGGCCCCCGATTACAAATAACCACACTCCCAGTATTACCCTTCATTCAAACGAACAAAACCCTCACCGAAGGTCAAGCACAAGCACAAAATGGCTGGCTCACACAGAAATCGCAAGATGGACGGCTATGAAGTCTGTCGACATACCTGTGGATGTCAGGGCCGGAAGAAAACTCTATTGTGGTTGAGGGAAGGTGGGGCGTGCAGTGTACATGCGGGAAGACGTGATCTCCATCCTACATGCCATGGCGACTGTCCTGGACGACATGCACTCATGCCACATGCTCCACGCTTTGCACGAACACGGCCCCCAACCGAGAAGGAAATCATGACGAACTTGGAGCATAGCGAGGCAAAGCAAGAGCTGAAGCGTGTGTCGCAGCTGCAAAAACAACAAGACGAACATGGAACGACCGATGATGACGAGGACGATACCGATACCGATACCTCGAATGAAAGTCAACATGAGGATGACTCGGACGATAACATATCAGAGTACGTGTTTTTTCCTACATGAAGATATATTATATTTTAGAATTGATGGTGACCACCGCCAGGGAAATCAATTTCGACATCGAAATGGCTGAGGTGGAAGAGGACTCAGAATCAATGATAGAAGACGATCAGTGCGATGCACTGGCGGTCCCTTCCATAGTTCGGTCGACTGCATCCCAAAGTAGCGGTGCCCGATCAACGACGTCTTCTACGGGCAGATATCCTCCCTCAGGCAGCGACGCTGATGCAGCACCATACAGGCGTCCAGCAGTATTCTCATCTACTTCCCACTCCTCTCTAGGTGTCGCTGAGAAAGATTGGACATCAGACATCTCGACACACGCATTCTCCAGGTCGCCCTCCATGCATCCAGATTCATGGTATCCAGTCGAATCCTCAGAATCGAGAACGTTCACGCTGCTTTATGTTCCAGATGCAAGTCGTGCGATGAGTCGCAGTCAGGCAGAGCGAAATCTAGCATGGGCACGGCGGGATATACGTATCGACCAGTTCGAAGCAATCAAGGGCCTCAAAGGGTTCGTTCACAAGTATGGCACTAACCGTAATGGCGTTCGAGTGAACATCACGGAATGGGTGCGTCCGTTCAGTCATCCTTCGAATGGGTGGCAGTGATAAATGTTTGGTAAAGCTCTGGCTAATGTTCGCCGTGAATGACTTCGACGGTGGGAGTGCCTTCGAGGTCACCTTCATGAGCTGGAAGGACTTCCGAGACATCATTCTCGACCCTCCGCAGAACGTGGATGGATGGACGAAGTTAACGCAATTCGACTGCATCATAGGCGGGCTTGACTACAGTATAGGACATGCGTACGTATATCCAACAATGACTATATGAAGGACAATCATCTCTAACTATATTCGAAGCGACATGAATAATAAGTACGGTCTTGAAAGCGATTCGTTGGCACTGTACGAGGCCCATGTGGCCCAGCTCGCCTCACACACGCAGTTCTGGCCACCGATCAGACTTACTCGCCGTGCCGCCGACAAATGGACGACTATTTGTCACCTCCAGATCATTGCGCAAAGCTCGACACGTTTCAAGTTCTCACCATATACACGACCCCTCAAGGATGGTGGAACTATACCGGCAGACGCAGTACTGAAGCGGAGTCACAGCGAATGCGGCAAGCACGTCATTCTACCATCTGCCTCCGAGTACGAACGAACTTGGACGCATCTGAACACCATCACTAGCGATGGCACCTTCTGGATGGCACAGGAGCATATCCCAAGTTTAGAGGGCATAGGGGAGTGGAGGGTGTTCATCGTTGGAGGCCGTGTTATCACAGTGATGCACACCTATAAGCGGCAAAATGGCGAATGGATCGGCGATGAAACGGCGGCGTTTTGTACATTGAGTGAAGTAAGGTACGTCGTCCTTTCACATGGACCAGACGATGGATGAATGAACGTCGAATAATTTTGTTTACCAGCGAAATTATCGAACGGCTACCAAAGCCCCTCAACATGGTTGATGTACGACGCGAGATCATCAATCCACAGTCAGGAACGGCGGTGCTACGAAGCCGCGGACGCGAAGAATTCCACACCTTTGTGAGGGAGACATGGCAATCGCTTGTCATGCGTGAAACAAAGGACACTGGAGCTAAACCTTCACTCTGCGTATTTTGTAGGTTCGACATTGGAATTCGAATCGATCCATCCGGAGAATCAACGCCGGAATACTTTGTCAACGAGGTAGAGCGCACGCCTACGACGAGCCTGTGGCTATATCACTTTGACAAAACGATGGGTACATTCGCTGACACGTTTGCTATGGTATTTAGGAAGTGGTTGATGGACATACGGAACCCTTATGTGATGTAGAACACGTTCATAGACATTTACATGTATGAAAAACCTTATAACCGCGTAACGGCATGTTCAATTGAGTCGGATATATATCCGCATTGTCATTCCAAATTAGGACATTTTCTGTGGCATCGCCACCACATTATTTGCTGGTACAAAAGGGCCGAGACAAGGCTCGTCTTATTTGCATACCCATCCACCACATCCACCGCTCATTCACTGCAAAATCACCATGAATCGCCCCTCGATGTTCCAGCCCCACATTTCCGATGGCCTATTTCCCATCATACTCAATGTATTCCATGGCGAGGAAATGCAGCCATATTGGATGATCAAGAGTGCTAAGCCGGGCGATCTTTACCTCAGTCCAACCGAAATTTGGATCCTTCAAGATGGCCACTGGATTAAATGGGTTCCATCATCCCGGCTCGAGCTAACGATCGACTCTGACACAGTTTATGTCGCGCCGTGCGCCACTCAAGGCATTCAACTGGTGTCGACGGAGGCACTTTTTGATGCAAGCATTCCTGTCACCCGCACTGCTCTCGGCATGGGCGAAGAGGACGACATGATGGAAGCATTGATGATAAGGTTGCGCAGCGTGGTCGGTATCGCGATGGGAGCGGTATGTCATCATGATTCTGCTTTTAGTTCCACGTCTAATGGTGTTGATCGGCACAAAGAACAACACTGGAGTAGATGCAGGGTCTGGCGCGAAGGCTGGTACATCGGTGCGTATGATCTAGTGTGCTAGGTATATGGAGGAGCTAATTTGTGTTTGCGGCAGATCGCATCGCGAGGGATACATGATGCGTCTCGCACCAAGATCGCAAATACAGCGCCGAAAGCTGCCGATGGAAGACGCAGGAAGGAGATCGCGGTGGATAAGGGAAAGTCAAAGGACGTTCCAGTGCTGGAACCGAAGACGAGAACAAAGGCGCCCAAAAGAAAGGCGGAGGAGGCCAAGGCAGACAAGGGAAAGTCTAAGGCGGTTGAAGAAGAGGCGGAGGGTACATCGTCGAACACGAATGAGAAGCTAGTCATTCGGATCTCGAAACGTCGGCGCCGTACGTATAACGCGTCTGCCCATGGGTGCTTTCAGCTGACAATATTGACAGCAACACCAATCATGGAGAGCCTACTCAGTGGGATCACCTGCCCAGCGAATGCACCGACTGTGGACTGGCTCCATCTTGGCGTGACGACATACGTCCCATGGTTCAGCGATGCGGTGCGTAATACTGTATGGCCCTCGTGAACCACATACTTACACCCATCATACATTCAAGGACGCTGAAGCTGTGAGACATCTTTCTCGCCAACCCCGCGCTCAAGATGTCATGTACAGGAATGGGCATCCTATGGTCGTTGAATATACATACGACCCCAAGAATGGAAGCACGCTTCCGGCGCTGCACCGGAAGATAGAGGATGCGCTGTCGAACGGGAGCTCAGTCCTTGTACGTGGATGGCACCCGACGCCATCCCTGGCATTCACCGTGGAAGAAATGAGGATGTACCGCCCATCCATAACCCAAAACGTCGATGTGCAGAGTGCGTACAATGTTGTCTGCTATGATGTGATTGGCTGACCTCCACACAGATGCGGTGGAACGCGAGAGGCAGCGTAAGAAGGGAGTGAAGGGAGACATGTCGAATGTCCATACGATGCTGACCATCAAGCGCTTCATCGAACTAGCAGACGATCCGAAGCAGTGCCTTAACCTGCTCGATCTTCCGAACCTTCAGCCAGACGTCCCGATCTTCGTCAGGTGAGTTTTCATTTCAGAACATCCACTGTGTCATATAACATGCATGCTGATAACTTGTCAGGACGCTATCCGACAATGTTAGTTCCAGGTCCGCTAGGATGAACGATATCCACCTGCAGAAGACGGGAGAGAACAAGAACAAGAAGTACTATGGAGTTCAGACGATATCTGGGGATTCCGAACGACTGCGAGGCTGGGATCTGATGACGCACGGCGGATTCATGACTTATGCACATGAAGATGCATGCGGACTTTCCACGTACATCACGGTGCGTTCTGGAAGCAAGATATGGGTGTACACCGAGGCCGCTTCTGATGCCAATGCCAATGCCAACGCCAACGCCAAGGAGCCAGAGACCACCAGATCAAGCCTGTTTTCTGGGTGGGACAGGCTCTTCGATGAGGCATTAGAGTTGCGAATTACAGAGGACGCCCCACTTGGCGTTCTCCTGCTCCGTCCAGGTGATACATTGTACGTCGAAATCATATGATGGATGCCGCATTCTATTGACCATATACAACATGTCTATTTCAGGATCCAACCACCAGGAGCGAAGCATATGGTATACACCCCCCAGAACAGTCTCACATCTGGGGGACATTTCATCTCATATGCGACGATGCACCTGATGCAGCTAGCACTCCGATATGAAGCGTCTAAGATTCCATCAGACACGGGAGCCGACGAAGACTCTCAGAGGTCGAATATCGCGACGAATGCAAGCCATCCATCCATTCATCGGTACATTACATGGATGATTCTTGGTCTACCGACGCTCTCACAAGATCCATCACGTACGTATACTGGCACATTCGCTTCCAGACATGCTCAATGAACGATAATACAGGTACGTTCTATAGGAGGTCCATAGTGGCCTTGATCGCACTCCATGAGCAGATGGAAATGCACACCAGCAAGGAATCGCTGGATGGAACACCATGGATGGGACCACAAGATGCGATGGTGCTCGAAACGTTGGGGGAGTGGGGTACCGCCAGCGATATTGTTGACAAATTGAAGTCAGCACTGAACGTGACCGACGCGATGGCGGAGCTGGAGGGTGTAGCCTGGTGGGAACCTGGACCTCCATGTGAATTGGGGACCATTTTGCGTCGATTTGTGTAACTGTGATGTGGGTGATACCCACGGGACTATTCGCTCTGTATTTTGTACATTACTGTTAACAATGAACGATCCCATCCCATGGAATGTAGTGAATGTACCATATGCTGACAAACAAACGTCGAATTCAGTTGAATATGGCATCGCATAGTGCTGAATATAGTTGAATAGTGTCGAATATAGTTAAATAGAAGGTCTAATATATTCGAATATAGTCGAGTATAGTCAAATATAGTGACGAATATAGTCGAATATAGTGACGAATACAGTACTGAATATAGTGTCGAATATAGTGTCGAATATAGTGTCGAATATAGTGTCGAATATAGTGTCGAATATAGTCGAATATAGTGTCGAATATAGTCGAATACAGTGTCGAATATAGTCGAATATAGTGATGAATATAGTGTCGAATGTAGTGTCAAATTGTATATCTTTTTTGTAACTAGGTTAGGTTGAGCTTGGGTTATTTCAACAAAATGCAATTAAATATGTGCAAACAAATAAACATGAGATGCATAAAAGTACCAACAATAGTAATAGGAGAGACATGGAGCAGGATGTAAGGGGAAAATAGAAGAAATAAAGGGCCACAGCCATGCAAACACACAGATATGTCAGAATGTAGATATTACATGACACATAGCATGTGAGAAGATGACAGACATTCCACGCAATCAAGCAGGTGTGTTGAATTGCGGGCAAGAGAGGATGTAAACAAGTGGTACAGAATGGTAGCATAATATAAGCAACACATGGAATATACATAAGCAAAAACACGCAAATCAACCATACTGTTAGATTGTGGAAATAGATATGACACAAAGGATAGGATAATGTACAGCAACACATGGAATATGGATAAGCAAAAACCCGCAAATTGACGATACTGTCAAATTGCGGAGATAAATGGATGAAACAGACACAACAATAATGGTGTGATATGACACATGGGATTACATGTTAAAATGCGCAAATTGACAATGCTGCAGAATTGCAGAAATAAATATGATAAAGATATGTATGATAACAGTGGTGTGATGATACATATGCAATACAGATATAGCATAAACCCGCAAATCAACAGCACTGTGAAATTGCGGAAATGGATGTGATATGAACATGTATCACAACAGTGTTGGAATGATACAAAGTACATTTGTAATCAGGAATGCAGCTATTGACACAACATGTGTCTGCATGATAGAGGGTATGTTGTAGATAGCAGGAGAATTTACACAAAGAGTATACACAATCAGCACTACAATATAGCAGACCTGTCTGATAATTGGAAACAAGAACTACATAGAGTCAAGATAGCTGAAATAGAGCACGCAATTGAACACAACTGTCTGATTGCGGAAAAGATACACAAAAGGATACAATAATCCAAAAAACACGTGTATACAGCATGGTCAATGACACAGATTGCGGAGTTGCAGATGTACATAATACTACTGGATGGATACATGGGGCATCATTGTGTAACGGAAGGAGTTCATATAAAAGAAAGGTGGATCAATCTACATGCAACATCACAGCTTCTTATCAAAGTCTTCTCACCAGTTGCAATACAGGATGTCTCGGAACCGTCTTGCTTCCATCCAGGCATGGGCTTTGAATGAGATGGCATTACGAGCAGGGGGTGGAGAGACAGCAGGTGTGTCATGTACAACACTGATGGATTGATGTGGATGGCTGACAGTGAGAAGAAGGGATGTCTAGTGGACCCGAATCAGTGCTGACGAAAACAGGTAGTATGGCAGGTGAAGTAACAGATGGCGACGTTTTTATGGATGGCGATGGTCAGCCCACTGGGATGATGTTCAGCAACAATAATGAAGGGCAGAACATGGACGGGATCGAAGCCTCGTGTGGATCTGAGGCAAAAGAACACATGATCCTGAAAGCAAAATGCGAAGATCTGGAGAATGAGGTGATGAATCTGCAGATGACAGTGGATTCCATGCAGGATAAGTACGTGAGTCTGAAGATGAAGTATAGGGAGTTAAGGAAGCAGGTAAATGCGGAGAAAGATGTTGTGGAGGGGAAAGGAGCAGAGGAGCAGATAAAGGTTGTGCAGCAAGTTGCAGAGATGGTGACGAAATATCGGATTCTGCGGGACTCATACATGTGTCATATGTGAGTGGTTATTCTGTGTTTTGTGTGCATGCTGATGACAGACGGATAACAGCTGCTTTTGTCCAGCGTAAGTGATCTATGGTGCATGTGAGTGAATGCTGAATATATTCCAGCATGTGCATCACGGCTGTGAATGCACAATGTGGCCATGTGTTCTGTGGAAAGTGTATTGTGCATGGATGGGTACACTCTGCCAGACAGTCGGTCGACGCTGCGTTGCTATGCCCTGGATGCAGAGCAGATCTTCCTCTGCTGAACAATTTATAGCAGAGGAGTGAGCATAACATGCCATTCCGCTGAGATCGACTTGCAGAGCATGTTGCAAAGCCGCTGATGGATGAGGTGCAGCAGGCAGCAGCAGAGTTCCCAGATGATTTGGTAAAGTTTGGTGGTGTAGATGGAAAGAAGCTGGTCTCAGAGTGGGGAATTGAAGGGGGGCATGTCTTGCATCGGAAGATGACAGAGACGTTGAGTGCTCTCTCACATGCTTCATTGGTGTGGTCTAACTGCATGCATTGACAGGGCAAGCTATGAGGTAATGGCTCGATTTGAGCAATACTGGATGTCTGTGGATAGCGTGACGTTTCTATCCCGTGCTGCAAGATATTTGGTGACATCCATGAAGACAGACACAGACGGAGAAGCACGAGATGTGCTTACACCGTCTCCGCACGCTGAGCGGATCCAGCCAGGGTGTGCTGCTGCAAGACCAGAAAACCAGACAGTTCAGCCACAGCTACCATTCTTCTTGGAGCAACCCTTGGGGATGGAGAGGAGACGAAGGAGGCGCAATAGAAGTGACGAATCATACGAGGACATTCAAGAGAACGAGGTTATCGAGTTATCATCAGATAGTGAGAGTGAGGCACAATGATTGACACAAAATAACATAGATGTCATATTGCATATAATTACCAACTTGTATTTCCCGCAAATAGACATGCATGTCAAATTGCGGATCCTCAACACACAATTGTAAATAGTATTTCCCGCAAAGTGACATATATGATGAATTGTGTACATACATTGATATTTCACAAGCATGTCTGCAAATACACATATGTGTTTATTTGTGGGGATGACACACAACAATTGCACCCAATGTGGACATGATCCACACATGTGTCATATTTCCAAATACAGACGACATGCATCTGATTACATATGTTGTTTTATGGCTGGATTAAACTCAGACACCACATCTCTCTTTCTATACTACCATCAACAACATAGTGCCCTCTTACTATCGACAATGCCTTCTCACCATGGACACAGAGCCCATAAATTGATCCATGCGATGCGAGAAGACCTATTGGAGAGAGAAAGAGGAAGGGAGAGGATCATGGAGGAACTATTGTCTGTATGTTGACCTTTCAGTCCATATATGTGACAACATCTGATGCCACATATTGCCTGTGTTTGCTGTTTCGCAGATAACTAGTGATGTTGCCTTGAAAGTATCCGGTGAAACGGCGAATATTGGATCAAGTTCAACGTGCCCGGACACTCAGTTAGAAGTGGGCGATGTTCACTCTGATGAGATGCGTACGCTGGAATTGAAGCTGGAACAAGCACGAGATCGCGAAAAGGCCTTGGAGAGGACAATCCACTTCAAGAGGATGGAGATTAGTCTCTGGCAGACACATTGCATGACGGCCAACAAGAACCTCAATGAGGCATTGCTGTGCGAGGAGCGTGCCCAGAGTATGATGATGGGGGCAGAGAAACGTCTTCGAGATCTCGAGCTGCACCACAAGGATACCATGCGATGGGCGAAGATGATGAGGGACGGGCACACACTGGAACTCACCAACCTCAAGTCCCAGATGGATGCTGAATGCAAGAAAGCTCGGAGAGTGAGCACAGAGGTGTCACGCTTAGTAGGGAGGATTCAGGTATGTTTGGACGAGTTGGAGGATGTTCATCAGTGCGACATGTGAGTGTATTAGATGTGTCCAAATGATCATGTGGTTGACATAAAGACACCAGATGCTATGATGTGATGTGAGTGTTCTCATTTCGTGCGATATATCTCACACTGTCATTGTCCACTCAGGGTAATTCCTGTCACAACCCGTTGTGGGCACACGATGTGCGTAATGTGCGCCGTGAAGATGTGGTTTCGAGAGACTACATCACCTCAGCTGGAATGGGATGAATTCACCCTTCCTCGCTCACACTGTCCAGTATGCCGTGATCCTCACCCCATTGTCCGAGTGAGATGGATACACAGGGGATTGAAACATGAAAAGCAGTCACTTCCCTTCATGCGGAACTGGAAGATGACAAGTGGGTTCGATTCGATCTGGACCTGACTGAAAACATCTGTGCGCGAACTTGTCGCACTCGATCCGGAGCATGAGGACACGAAGAGATGGGAAAGCTTGTATGGGAGTGAAGAGGCGAGTGAAGTTGTTAGGATGCAGGATATGAATCAGTGAGTGGGTGACTATATTGTCATCACACCAGTTTGCCAATGTCTGATCTATTCAGACGTTACCTTGATCTTTGGAAGCGGTTCCAAATGGCATTCATGAACGACTGTGTCAAGTCGATATCCAGACATTCATTCGGCCAAGGTTAGGATTGAGTAGAGGACAATATATGTATAGACATTTTATATTCATATGCCAGTAGATAACAATATGCGACATGAGACCCACATACCAGGTTGTGGAAACAATGGTCTGTAGAATACTCTTAGTAGTCACTTATATTGATATGTAAGTATACTGTACCTGTAGAATACTCAGTAAGTCACTAGTCTAAGGTAGCTACTAGTGCGATGTAAGGTATGCATATGTAAGCTAAATACCTAATACAGAATAATTGAAACACTCCCCCTCAAACACAAGAGGCGAAGACAGTGGGTGTGAGTGTTTGTTCTAATGAATGAGTGGTAGAATGAAAGAAAGTATACGAAAAATGATCGAATAAATGAATATATAGTCCGTATAGCAGGATCTTGCGCAGGTTGTAGCTCGTCTATATGAGTCCGTTAGGTGCGCTCTAGCAGTTTCCTAATGCGGTAAGTTGTGGCTCGGCTGTAGGCTGCGCTCGCCCTTTAGTGCATGCGATCATCTTCGATCGACCATAACAATGCCGTCTTTGCATATCGCGGCCTGGGATCGATGGTACATCACCTATGCACCATATGCGGCCCATCTGGCCCATCCAATCGGTCCAATTCGGCTTTGGCACGACCATATTAACAGGTAAGTCGGTTTTCTCGTAAATGCCCGACTGACACTTCTAGCTCGTGATTTGAGCTTTCCTTGTCGACACGGTGGGTTTGGGTGGCTGGTAGGACATTCAGGATACTTTGGAGACTGTGTGGGTGGCTCAGGTATGTCCGTCGTCCAGTGGCGGCGCTACTCGTGCTGACTCGCCTTGTATTCAGCCAGCATCCTTGTTTGAAGTCGTTTCAAGTCGCGACATGAGCTGCTCGCTTTGCCATCCATCCGGCATCGTCTACTTCCTATTCTGGCACTATAATCGTCGCTCCTGCACTCCAGATCACCTTCAATCTTGTCCAACTTGTCCAACTCGCCCAAATGGTCTCTAGGGCCATTATCTCGATGAAACAGCTTCGGATCGTCTCGGCGTCACTTCCTGCTGTCTTCAGGTAGTCTCTGGTCCACTATGACATTATCCGCATCGTTTCCGTGGTCCGGATCAACTTGAATGTGCACAATTTTGACCTTCTCGCCTCCTAGGACTTCTTGACCTATATCTCAACATAGCGCATTCAGATCATCATTGCAGTGGTTTCTCTCGCCTATAGGACATTCCTGGGTGCAATGGAAGTCATCTGGTGCAACCGCTTCATCATCTGGCTCATCCGGCTCGTCTCAAACACTCCTGGGTGAGTTGACTCGCTCTTCTGGCTCTGGCCGTTTTCCCTTGCAGTCTGACCTCTTACACAGCTTCTTTGGCTTGTTTCTAGGACTCCAATCGTCCTCCAATGGTCCTGGTACATCCGCACCATGCCTGATAGGTACGACATGAAAGCTCGCCGACCATATCCACTCCCCCTCGAGCTCGACACTTGGGGGTTCATCTCGTCCCATGGATCGTTCATATGGACTGGTAAGTGATGGAGGTGGTTCTGGGGATTGTCTAGATAAGTCCGTGACATCCGTTGAGGTGCACTGATGATTCTCTTCAGCTTTCGACACTGATTTCACTTGCGCCCTCACATGACCGTTCTCCCCCTGGATTGGCGCATTTTCGTGTGCCCGGGTGACCTCTCCCTTGCTGTGCGCTTCCTCATGCATCTGGATGGCCTTTCGATGGCCTGCTGCGTCCATGCGTCCATGTGCGACACTTCCGTTTCGCCATCCAGTCAGTTTGCCGCCTTGGTCAACTGGTGTGGCACGGTGGTCTGGCGACTCGCCATCTCGTTCGGGTGGGGTTTCCGCCTCGTCAGGTGGCTTGATAGGCTTTCCGGGTCGACGTGTTTCATTGCCACTGTCATCCATGCCCTCTGCACTGTCTCTCAATGTTTTTGGTTTGACCCCCTCAACCTCGGCTTCCTTGGCACTCGACTCGCCCTCTTGCCCCCTCATGCCCTGAGGCTCGTCAGGTGGCTCTGTGGGCACATCTGGATGATGCTTGTCATCACCTGTTGTGTCCCCAGGGTTGTCCATCACTGACTCCAGGTGCCTGTTGTTGACCGCTCGACTTCCTGTCTCGCTGACCAACTCCAATGTTGCCAGTTTGTTCATCTGGGCTTCTTCGGTGTTGTTATGCAGCCATGCTGCGCAGTGCCTCGGGTTCCACACATTCTTCGGCTTCGTTTCTGTGCCATCAAGTAGTCCTGTTAGTCCCAGTGCTTCAGCTGCACTAAGAAACTTTCTGTGGTAATCAGACCAGTTGCTTCCATCAAATGTGAGATCCAGTACAAGAATTTTCTTGCCATTCTTAGACCATGTTGAGTAAGGCATTTTAAGTCCGAGTTGTAAGAGTCTTCGCCAAGAGTTTTCTACTTTCTCGCACAAGTCCAATGAGTAACTTTAGCTACTAAGCACAGGCGGGGCTCATAACCTGTAGGATACTCAGTAAGTCACTGAGTAGTTCAAGGTAACTACTAGTGCGATGTAAGGTATGCTTATGTAAGATAAATACCTAATATGGAATAATTCCAACATGGTCTCCAACACATCAGTAACAACACGCAATCTGACCTGTGTGTTATATTGCGTGTGAGTTGTAGTCGCATCTACATATAAAATACTGTTTGACTGATTTGATTTGAAGGTGTTGAATGATGAGATCAACGTTTAGTTCCAATACAAGGTGGTGACACATCTATTTCCATCATATTCATCACATGATAAAGTGTCAATCACATTGGTTTTGACGTGATCGGATCATTACATTACATCATATCATATGTGGTGTACCATATATAGAAGGATCTACATCATATGATCCATTAGGTGGATCGGATCCAATGTTCGCGTCAGTCTTGGCTGAAATAGGGAACGGATTCACACCTCGCGGACTGTGTGTGGACTGGACGCCTTTGAAACCCAGCTGGAATAGTCTTTCATTCTCAACCACAATCGTCTTTTCATGCCACCATGCACCAAGAAAGCCACCGCTCCCTCTGCTTCGTCCTCGTCGGCCAATGTCACAGATGACTCCGCCGTGCAGCAGACAATGATTGACTTCCTTGGAAACGAGGAAGCAACAAATAAGGCATTTATTGGGTTTGCACGTATTGACTTGATTGACAGGAACATCGAGTTCGGGCCATGGAATCGGCGGGAATGCAAGACGGCAGAGGTCATCAAGCTTGTGGATTCATTCCACTGAAACCATGTCTTGCAATTCGAGTCGATGTACGCAGTACATCATACAGAGGATACAGCTATTATAATTACAAACGCTAAACCAAAATTTGAAAAAAATAAAATGAGGAGATGGTAGATAGACCCAATAGGATGCCCCAAACCAATTTTCTAAGAAAACGGCGGTTGGAATAACTTGTTATTTGTGATATACCCAATATGAGAAGATAGTCTACTATCGTATCTTAACACATTAGCAATGAACTGGAAATAAGTGCTGTTGCATTCCAAATGGTTTCATTGCATAAAGGACACATATTAATATCATATGGCATTGTTTTTGATTCACTCAAATAAATAGTAAAAAGGCTATGGGAGCAAGGTTAGAAATGTAACTTGAAAAAAATATAGAGCACTTTCATATGGTTTTGAAGCTGTTTAGTATCATCATAGATGCTTGGGAAACATGATATGGATGGTTTCCATGTGTGGGTGTTTGTTTCTTTTGTATGCATCTCCAGACAAAAATGTCAAGTTTCACTTGAAAAGATATACAACACTTACAGTATGTGTGCTTGTGTTATTAATGATAGCAAAATATCATCTGAATTGTTTCCAGCTCTAGTTGTTTTTGTTTAAAATAAAAGGCTTACTATTAGGAACAGTCATTATATTTTACTTGAGAGAAATATACAATGTTCTGGAGTGTTATGCATGATGGAAAAACATGATTCAAATGAATCTTAGATGTTGTCTCACTGATATATAAACAACTGACTATCCATCACTCATTATTGTCCTCTTCATCTGCAAAGTCTTCATCATTGTCTTCATCATCTTCCTGATCCTCCTCCCCATCAGTAGCTTCCTCCTCATGTTCTGAACCCCTTCCAACATTCTCTTGGATCTCTTCATTATCTCTATTCTCCTCTTCATTAGCATTCTTGTCACCATCATCCCTATTCCCCCCTTCTGTTGACATTTCCTGGTCGTTTTGTTGTTGTACCAGATGTCTGGTAGGTGGTTTCCTAGTGTTCTTGTGTTTTGCAGACTTTCTATTCCTTGCTTGTCGCATTCTCTGCCTCTCTGTGATCAATGCCTTATTAGCTAGAAGCTCATCATAACCCATATGTTCCATGATGTCCGTTTGAAGCTTGTTTCGTGGCTTCAAAACACGGGTGATATTTTGCCGAGTTCTTTGAGTCTTCTCCTTCGAAATACCTTCAATCTTGTAGAACTTGGGGTTGGTAACCATGACTATCTTGCTCTCTTTACATCTCCAAGTCCTTCCAGGGGTCTTTGAGCTGCCTTTAGAAGCATCAGGTAACGTCTGAAGCAAGGAAAATATCTTTTCCAAACGATCCTTGATTTCAAACTCCTCAGTTGCAGAGCGGTCCTTCATGAGCTGATGATATTCCCAGATGTAGCATGGTTCTGTCCAGAATGTGCTCCATGGAGATCGCTTTGCAGGCTTGCAATCTGGGCTAGAATCAGGGAAAAAGATGTGCAT
>JBBPQW010000526.1:0-17993 GCA_038092695.1 Boletus rubropictus
CGTCACCTTGGTCGTACTTGCACATCAAGTCTCGCAACACACCACGGAGGACATTGTCGTATGGCTCGGCATCATCAAAGATGTAGCCTTGCGTGCGGCACACATATACAGCAGTGCCGAGAAAGTGCACGACGACTGGCTGGCGATGGATTAGACGCTGGTGGTACAATGTCCTTTCGGGGTCGATGTGTGGGTGTGGTGCGACGCTTCGTCGAAGATGGCAGCGCTAATTCTGTGTAATGGAATAAGCCAAAATTCAAATGTCCGGTAAGCAGACCACCTTCCCCAGCCAGGGTTTCAGCTATCCAGAGTAAAGCCATACTCACCGGAAACCTTTCCCCGCGACACTCTCTGTGCAGGTGTGGCGACCACCCTCGTGGTTCTACGCGTGCTTTTCCGACATTCAAAGTTCCCGATAGTAGTTTGTGTGGACTTGGATTTCTCCCGTGTCTGCTTCTTTACTTTACGCTTTGGATTGGGTGACGCCTTGCTGCTCTTCTTGCACAGTGTCTGCATGGACTCCAGATCATCTCACCACCAAGAAACAAGGAATCCACTTCTCGCGTCCCAGTTACGTGACTCGCACGAAAGCTGAGGCTGTGGTCATCAATGAGGACGTCCACCAACACAGGACTTGACCGCTGCATGGCGACGGCGCTAAAACAAAATGAAAGTACCTCCATCGACACGTAAATACACGCCCGAAGAGAAACAGAAGCTCATCAAGAATCTCGATATTGAAGGTACGCACACCATCTGTTTCCTCCGAATTGTGTATCGTCCTCAACTAGTCTGTGTACTTGGAGCAGGCTCTCGCTGGCGCGGTCCTCACGCAGCGCCATATGGAGTTGGATTTCGGTAGGAGCATGCCTATATTGCGGTCTGTGGAGTCTCCTCTCCCGCTCGTGCTTCACCGGGAGATCGATCTGGTCGTTCGTACACACGTTACCGTTCACAAGGATGGGACAGGTTCGTTTAACATCACATCAAGGTTGGAGTCGTCGCGCGAAGAACAGGTTCACGTGTATGGTGATGTGCGATTTTCGTCCATTCGAGAGACGACATCGAACCTCGGGCCCGAACTTGATGCCAACTCTCGGCGCGCGAAGGCAGGAGAAAACGCGGGAGGTATTTAGTACGCATACCGCGTACGAGGTAGTCTTTCCTCGAATCGTGGACTACGCCAAGGATTATCATACCATCCAATTGCTCACTGTCAGTGCTGACGGCGCCTTCGGCATTGCACCGTCTATTGCACCAACAACCGGACCTCTTCTCGCGAGTTTGTGACTGCGGATGTATGGGCTGTCCGGGACTGCGATCGCGATCCGCCTGTTGTCGTTGCGCAGCTTCGGGGGGCACAGTTCCGTAGGGTCCGGTTGACGAGTCTTCATCGCGGTCTGGCGATTGCAGCAGACCGGGGAGGGACGCGACACCGGATGCGGACGAATTCGAATTCGATCGTCACACCGTCGTCTCCCCGTAGCGTCATCTTTGCTCGTTCGCGTTCCAGCACGCGTAGTACCATGTTCATCAGCAATCCTCGTTTGTTTTGTGATGAGCCTTGGGAATGTATCGAGGAGATGGCTCGAGCGTATGCACTCACGATAGAGCAACACGCAAACGATGCCCCTTTGGTTCTGGGCGGTCCGTTTCTTTTCGCTTGCATCCGGGTTGTGTATTGATGTACTCATCTACAGGCTGGTCATTTGGAGGTGTGGTCGCGTTTGAAATTGCCCAAATTCTCATCTCTCGGGGTGTCAAGGTCCCCTGACGGCTTTCTTGCAACTGGACGAGCCGATGGGAAAATTGTCATCCATCATCTCGATAAGATTCTCCCAGAGTCATATGGTCCTTTTTGTGTAAGTATTCATGGTCCTGGTACATCAGATAAGCCCACATTGACAACATTAGGCATCTACTCATGAGGAAGACGGGCATCCAGTATGGGTTGATTATTCCGTCACTAAACGCTTTGCGCTGACCCTATTGCATGTGACAACAGGAAGATGCTGGGAAGTCCAGCTCTGCCAAACACGAAGGACACATCGATGACGGCGACGATCTCCTCGAGGTATCTGTTCGTTTATATTTTCCTCAACGCGAGTTCTCATGATGGGGTGGCACGAGGTGCCATCGAGCGCGCCGGCTGCTCAATTCGACTTTGATGAGGTTGGTCATCATTACAGTCTTGTCCTGTTTCTGTGTTGACGTCACTGCAGCCACCATCGTCGGCTTCCTCGACCCATCAGGATGAGTTATCGCCATCTGGCCCATCCAATCGACCGTTAGATGCCCAACCGGTGAGCCCCACTGCAGAGGTATATGCGGAGCGAAAACTAAACACTGACAAGTCACGCCAGGGTCGTTCAATATTTAAAAGATTGCTACAGAAGAAGAGGGACCCTACATCACATAAACCTGACGAACGATCCGGAAAGTCATCGCAGCCTACCGATTGTCAATCTCGCTCCCGCGAATCAGCAAGAATTGATGCCACAAACAAGGGCCCTTCGTGGATGGCTGCAGGTCAGCGCAAGCGAGTGAGTGCTCTTCCTTGATTGGACGATTGAATGGGGCGTGTCTGATATATCGTCTCAGCGAACGACCACAGGGAAGCGAAGGGTTCGTTATTCCTTGCATTTGTACGCAGGGACCCATCACATGATACAGCGTAAACTACTCCCGGCCACTATTCCCAACCGTCCGGACCAAGATGCTTCTCATAGCGGACAACCTGCTACCGACCCAAGGGCAACAAATCCGGTACGTCTTTTTTCCGATGATATGGATCTCGTCATGATTGCTCATGCCCTGTCAGGCGCAACAAGTCAATGTCCCATCTCAACCTCTGGCCCCGGGGGTCCATCTCACGGTGCGCGTAATTTCATTTATGTTACATTATTAGACTCACAGTGGGTCAGCGTCCGCAAGGATCGGATATTGCCACTGTTTTGATTAGGTTACCCCCATGGATGACACGGATGTTATGTATTCCCGAGGATACACGCGATGGGACGCATTGATCGCAGGTGTGTTGTGGAGTTAGCTCGTGTCACCTTGCAGCATGAGTATATATTTTAATAGGGCCGTTTATGATCACACCTACTGGGATCATTATGAATGAAGTCTACACGTCTATGGAAGTTCGGACCGGAGGATAGCGTCTGTTAATTAAAAGTTGTGGTATACGTACTCAAGACGAGGATGTACATCTAGTAGGGTGTCGCATGTGCAAGCCGAAGTGCTGCGAAGGTGGTACGACGCCTCGGGAGAATACTGTGTGCCACTTCTTTCAATCCCATCATGACCGCGAGGTCGATGTTGAACGCAGAGGGGGACTGTCACCACCAGTGGTCCTGTTGGCTATGTCCGTCGGAGGGCGATATTGTGTGTTCGAGCGAACCAGGGTGTCCCGACGAAGCGACAGTGGCGCATGCGGTGAATGAAGTTTGAGAGAGTTGCATCAACGACACCCGACCGTTTGACGAGGTGCGTCGGTCGAGTTTCATACGCGTGTGCGGCTAACGATGAGTCTCTTTCCATGTAGATCTGCTAGGCCGTTTCACTATTATTGGTCTCGAGGAAGACCGCTCTACCTACGACATCTGACCGTGTCTACAGCACGGTGGTCGTCATCGCGCAGTCCCTTCTGTGATCCTCATGACTTTTGTCAGTAATGTCGAGTAGAATACTTACGGTCACACTGAACCTTGAGTGGACATAGAGCTTTCGGAATGGAGATGTTCCATTTTCGGTCTTGGATGTGGTGATGTTGACCCGGATAGCCGTCATGATCATCGTTAATGCACAGAACGAGAATGTGAGTGCGTCCATTGTCACCCTGATTCGCGTGTCGTTGCCTTACAGGTTCATTAGACACCGAAATCCAGCAACTTGATGAACAGAAGAGAAACTGGAATGCGTACATCGCCACCGTAACCCGCATTGCATTGCAAGGTTCTGTGTGCTGACGGCGGCATGATCGATTCTGAGCTCTGTTTACTTGAGTTCACCAATGTTGACAGCGAGGAGGTCCGACCCAACAAGATGATAATGAACTGGTTTGCTAGTGAGTCTTGGTGTCGTATATCACGATAAAGTATTCATTTTTTTCAATCAGAGTTCAGGAACCAATGCACATCGACTCTAGAGACAACTGGAGATCAGGCATTAAGCGCTGAGGTTAAAAAAGAAGCGATTAGTGCCTACTCTACTGCGTTGTCACTCTGTCCCTCGACCTGGACACTTTACTAGTCAAGTGGGCGAGGACTAGGTTGATTTGTAGCTCGCTGAACATGGGATTGACTGCCCCCTCCCAGGTAGACTCTACATGATGGTCTGGAGCTCAGCGTTAACAGTCTTTTGAATCAGCTCGAGTTTCCAAGCTTTCGGGAAAGCTGCGACGCTCTTCAACAGGACGGTCGCATTTCGGAGGCAACCGAGTATTACCAACAGGTCCAAAGCAAACTAGGAGAGGACACAATTCGCCATGATGAACGGGCACAATGGGAGATCGGTGAGTGGTTGCGTGGGTAATACTGTCACAGCTCATCCGATCGTTTCATAGACTTTCGACAACGATGTGGAGAGGCTGAGGAAACTCGGCGACGCCGCAATGAACTCTCAAAACTACAAAGAAGCCGACCAGTACTTCTCGGCTGTACTACCCCTCGACCTAGCAGACTGCGTAGAGTTCCTCGTCAAGCAGAGCGAGACTCGAGCTTCAATGGACCGCTGGGAGGACGCGCTGAGTAATGCCAATGAGGTATTCCACCTACTTTGCACAGTATCGGGCAATGTCCAATAATGATGCACGCAGGTTATCAAACACAACTCTTCATCTCATCAAGGTTACTTACGGAGGCATGCGGCATTACATGGGGCAGGGCGCTATGCTGAGATCGTTGAAGCATTCCATACGATGCTTTCAATACTGCATCACTCACCTGACCCACGTATTCGCGGTGGGGCATTTCCTTCATATTAGTCAGATATCAGAAATTGACGGACACCAATGGTAGAACTTCGTTGTAACTATAAGGATGCCACACCTGGGATTCGGAGTATCGTCGCGGACACCATCCGTCACATGCCAAGGATACTCATCGATGCCACCACTGATCGTCTGTGTGATAAGCGACAGCAGGCGGCAGCATTCAAGCCACTCCTGATCTACAGCGAGCTAGTGTCATCGATGCGACAAAGATCGACCGTGCGCATATTCGGAGAGCCAAAGAAATTGAGAAATCAAAACCTCACTGATTTGAATAATACTCGGTCTAGACCATGCGCAAGCCGAGCGATTGGTTGATACTCAGAAGGTGATTCGACGTCTGCGAAATGGTTTTAGCAGACGTCACCTTGATCGTACTTGCACGTCAAGTTTGGCAACGCACCATGAAGGACATTGTCGTATGGCTCGGCATCATCAAAGATGTAGCCTTGCGTGCAGCATAATAAGTAGAGCCGAGGAAGTGCACGACGACTGGATGACGACGCTGGTGGTACAATGTCCGCAACGACCAATGCGAGTCTCGGAATGATAGAGTTTTGGTCCAGTGTACTTGTCGACGTACAAGTTTCACTTTTTGTCCCAGCCACGTGACTTGCCTTGAGTTGAACGTCCGCCTACACGAAACTTGATCGCTGCGTGGCGACGGCGCCGAAACAAAATGAAAGTTCAATCGACGCGTAAATATACGCCCGAAGAGAAACAGCAGCTCATCAAGAACCTCGACATTGAAGGTACGCACACCATCCGTTTCCTCCGAATTGTGTATCGTCCTAACTGGTCTCGCCTCCATTGACGTGCTTGTACGCGAATCCAACACACGACCTCGTCCCCTATCACAACGCCACGCAGTCGAACATCGCGTTCGTCAACTCGAAGAATGGCTTGCCGTCGCACTCGAAAACTTTCGGCTTCACCAGGAAGGCCTCATTTCACGCATTCCGAGGCTCGTTCGTGGTGTAACAATGGGCGACTTTGCGGATAAATACGACGGGGATATCCAGGCTTGTCTGCGAGGTCTGCAGAGTGAACGGATGGGTGATACCGAATTTGAGATCGATAGAGATACGCGGAAGCGAAAGTGGGCGGCTGCACAGGAGGAGGCTGATGCATCGGGATCTGGGCAGGGACAAGGTCAGGGGAAGGAAGGAGACCCAGTGAGAGCTGCAAAGAACGGTGAGCCACCATCCGGACCCTTGGGGTACCCGACCGAATTGACCGAGCCATACTACTCAGCACGCATGACGACCGCCACGATGAAAAAGACTGTGGGTGGGACCTCGACCGCGTCGCGTATGTTTGCCGTCAATCGCACGCCGGGCGCTTCACGAGCCACGACGACGCGTCCACCTGTCCCAAAACTCTCCCCGAGTCCTTACAAGATCAATAAGGCACCTCCGTTTGTTCCTGTTCGGACCACATCACCAGCTAAACGCACAAATGCTACTGCTAATCAACGCACTCGTCCACCCTCCATCGCCACCTTCAATCCAACTATGTTACCCCCCAAAGTACCAATATACCCAACCCTACGTGCACCCCGACGCAACGAAAGCATGCTTAGCGTGAATGGATCTCCACTCGCCAATCCATATACTCTTGGGCTAGGTTGGTTCACCGGAGAAGACACTGACGAAGAATCTCTTCTCCATGGAAAAGGCAAGGAGAAAGAGACAGACGACCAGGCACCGAGGACGTTGCGACGCGCTAACAGCATCATCATCCGGCGCGATCCCTCCGTCAACCCCTCCTCGTCCTCCTCGTTGACTCAGCCCCAACCCCAAATAAACGGGACATTCCCTCAAACCCATTCGTGTACCAACTCGCAAACGCAAAACGCTGCACCTCACTCTTCCGCGCATTCACGCTCCGGTTCACGAACACAGTTCCTCTCATCGTCTGACACTGCGCTGCCACCCACAAATAATGCCGCTGTACCGTTGGCGTCAGTACCTTCGAGTTCTACCTCCGCCCTCGTGTCTATACCCACGAGGGATGGCCATTTGCTGGAATTCGACCCCCTTGTTACGTCTCCGCATGCGCTCGATAAACTCGCCTGTATTACAGACAGCGCAAAGAAGCAGGCCAAAGACGAAATGACTAGACTCGTCAAAGAAGCCGCCAGAAAATGGGTGATTGAATAGGCAAACTCCACTTGCAAGGGCGAGCGGATTTTTTTGAGCTCGGAGTACATTATTGTAGTGGTGCCAGCGCCAGTCTGTGACTCCTGATGTAACTCGAGACTTTTTATTTTGTTTATTATCGGAGATGAAGGGCATTGTCTACCAAAAAATAGACGCGACATTTAGCGGACCATTGGGTAACAACATACATAGTGGATTTCATTCGCGATTGCTAGGGTTATGGGATAGGTCTGACTACGGGTCGGGCAGCTGACACCGTACCTGCACAACCCGCGGTATGCTCGAATGGGAGGGGGTAGCGGGTCATTGCAATGGGCGGGCCCCGCTTGCTGCTATCTCGTCGGGTGCGACTGCTCTCGCACAAATTGGGGATGACCTACCTAGCTTTACAGGACGAGTTAAACGACCCCGCAGGTCCATATGCATGAAATGCGACGATTCAACCCGCAAATGCCTGAGACCAGACGGCAAGGTGGGGAGAGGGAAACTGCAAGGGACTTCCATATTTGGACACCGCTCGAACGCATTCTCAATTCTCATACAGAATGATCTTTGGACTGCGCTATGCTTGAGTCTGAGTGTGGGATGAGGAGTCTATGAGATGATGTATCTACATGGATTATAGACGAGTACGCTAGAGACGAAAGAGGGTGGGCGAGCGCGGGAGCCTCTACGCCCTCTGGTCCGAAGATCCTGCGTTGCGGCTGCTCGTGCCTTGCTTTGCCGTAGCGCTCTCAAATATTTTTAAAATTTAGTAGCTACTTATGAATGTATCCACTCCGGAGCTGCGTACGGGTACTGGTGGTGCGGGTACGGGTTGACCTGCACCGTACTCACGCGGGTAAGCCCATACCCATGACGTTCCCTAGTTGCAACCCATGGTCAGATGGGTGTGGGTACCGATATACCGTGAGTATGGGTATATCCCTCTGAACTTGTTTTGCGTTTGTCACCTTTGATTGAGATTGAGATTGTCCATTTCCAGAACATTGGTTAAAAGTGTGGCTAGCACGTCCCTGACGGAGCTGCTTAGTTTTGGCCAATAGAAAACAGGAAGACTTGGTAGCTCGGCAACAAAATGACGTTTTCTGGTTTCCTCAGCTGCTGGCTCACTGATACCTCTAATCAGATGTGCCCATCCCACGAGCGTAAACTATCTCGTAAATCATAAAGGTTAGCCGATCCTTTAGCGTTCATTTGAGAGGCGCAACTTCTCGTCTTCGGTTCGTCTGATGCCCACAGCGGCATATAAAACCTTTCCCGCTGATACAGCACAAGGATCCTACGGCAATGGCAGCACTCCCTGATAGTACCACCGTTCTCATAGTAGGGGCGGGTCCAACGGGCCTCGCTACGGCTCTGTCTCTCCTCCACCATGGCTTTCGTGACTTTACCATCGTAGACGCGGTGCAGCGCGGCGAAAACACGTCTCGCGCTGTCGCCGTTCATGCTGCCACTCTCAAGGTAGGGATGCTCTCCTGTGCCTCTTCCTCGTTCTCTGAATGCCTCGTAGGTCCTGGACGTGATTGGCTGTGGAGACGACATCGTATCACAGGGAGCAAAGGTTACGAAGGTTCAAGTAGGGACGCGCTCAGGTCCCCTCGTCCGTCCTGACTTCGCGAGTCTCAAACCTTACACGCGGCACCCGTACGCTGTCCATATTCCTCAGAACCTGACCGAATATATTCTCGAAAAAAAGCTGACCACCTTCAACGTGTCCATCCATCGACCTCTAAGAGTAGTTGGAATGAAGCGCAACACGGAGAATACCCAGCTGACGGATGTCGCATTCGAAGATGGCAGAGTGGTTACCGCGGAATACGTCGTCGGTGCGGATGGCTCACACTCAGTGGTAGCTTTTCATTTTCTTTCTTTTGACGTCAAATTATTTACATCTGCCCACCTCAGGTTCGTACGATTGCCGGATTCAGTTTCACCGACCCGATGGCCGAAAGGGCACACAATGCTACCAACCTCGCGCAGATGGCCCTTGCGGACGTCATATTTGACTCTCCGTATGAGGGTGGCCAGTTCACCTTGTCCGCAAAGAGTTTATTCGTTTGTGCGCCACTGCCCTCCTCATATAACGAATACCTCATTGCCAACGGTCACCCAAATCTTACTGGCCAACTCTATCGTATTGGGTGTGGGATCCCTTTGGAAGAAGGAGAGATTCCGCAGTCGCTATCAATCGAATATCTGCAAAACATTGTGGATCGGTTTGGGCCGTTAAGTTTATCATCCAACCCTTCCATCAACCCCAAATCCAAGCCAGTGCGTATCAAGCATGTCGTCTGGCGGACGCGTTTCCGCAATCACGCCGCGATCTCCAATACACACTTTACTCGGCTCAGTTCTTCAGGGGGAGAACCAGCAGGTGGTGCCATCCTTCTCGTAGGCGACGCAGCGCACATTCATTCCCCCATCAGTGGGCAGGGTATGAATCTCGGGCTGCGGGACGCGGTTTTTTTGGGGGAAGCACTGACGAAACACATACGCGCTGCTGCGACCAAGCCTCTTTCCGAAGCGGACGTGATCCTGCAGGATTTCGCGGCTGTGCGACATGCACGTGCGCTCGAGGTGATCCAGTTCACCAAGGGCCTGTTGTCTGTCATGGGTACAAAGTATAGGGAACGGGTGTATTGGTGGTTGCCGATTAGCACGACGACGATGCGAGATTGGGGGATGTGGCTTGCAGGGTTGTTCCCGTTTATGCGGGAAAAGATGGCTTGGGAGATGAGTGGTTTGGGTCGATTGTGATTATGATGTGCTTTCTTTGTTTCACTTTTTGGATGCGACCAGATTCACGCCGACCACTCTACCATACAAACGTGCCAATACATGGTGTTACAAATGCACGCGCTAATGTATAAAGGGTTATTTCACGCACATAATAATCTTTAGTGCTCCGTCTCCTCCCAGGTCCTCCCGACGGTCTTGATCAAATCCACCTCGGTAACCTGCTTACCGCTCGTATAGTACCCAGCCGCGATCTTGGCGTCGATCTCGACCCTCGAGTCGGGTGGGATGAGGTGCTCTGCGGCGACAAGTGAGCGTCTTAACTCGGACGCGGATGGTTGCAAAACGTACCAGGGATGTCATATCGTTTCAAGATGGGGATGCCAGATTGCACGATGGCGTCGTATTTCCTGTATGCATCGTGTAAGCTCATGCGCTCCCTCATGCGCCTCCCCTTGGGTATGACCACAGCTTACATGTCGCTCATCGAAACCATGTTATCAATCTTTCTGATACCGAGCCAATGTAACACGTCGGGCATCAACGCTTGGAAACGCATATCCTTGACTCCGGCAATGAGCTCGGTGGACTTGAAGTATTTGTCCGCGGAGTCGCCACCACGTTTACGGAGGTTGTATACGAGGTATCTGACAAGTTCATTTAGATAAGAATTGTACCGCGGATCAAAGAACCTACTTGGTGACTTCGCCAAGCGCTCGACCCTCCTTCCGGAAGTAAACGACAACGCCGACACCACCGCGTTGAGCGCAACGGATACACTCTTCGATAGCAAAGACGAGATAAGGCTTGCAGGTACAGATATCGGATCCAAAGACATCAGAACCATTGCCTATCAGGTAGGTGAGACTTGAATATCTTGGCGCCGATCATGTGAGGAGGACATACATTCATCGTGCACACGAAGTGTCAGTTCCTTGGACTCATCTGCCATATATTCTGGGGGTCCGACTTTGGCAAGATCAGCTAGCACCGCACATGATATTTTGGATACCCACAGATATAGACCGTCAAGTTCCCAATCGGAGGAAGGAAGACTTTGATGTCGGGGCGGGTGATGAGCTCAGGATACATTCCACCAGTATCCTCGAATAGTGCTCGGCGGAGCAACGTTTCGGAACTCCCCATCGTCGAGATAAGGATAAATATGCAGGAGAACATCACAACGGTGACTTACATGCCGAAACGCTCAGCGACCCCAGGTAGATACCAGACAGGCTCGACCGCAGCCTTGCTTGTAGTGATCTCTATTCCGGGATCTGCTTCACTCACCGACCCATCTGCGTTTTTAAGTGGCCTCGTTCGTAAGACCACACGTCCGTCGGCGTTGATTTCACCCTTCCTCGCTGACTCATCTAACTCGCTCAGCTTGATATGCGCTTTCGTCACTGCGATGCTTGGACGAATGTCCAAGCCCAACTCGTCGATCTCCTTCTTGAAAATTTGAGGAACTAAATGTCCCCACGGATCAAATGAGACGATCTTCATAGGGTCATACCAGGATGACTGAGGAGGGATCGGGACCGGCGGCTCGGTCTTCGAGTAGTCGGGTTTGTGAGACGGGTTGAGTGTACCCATTGCGATAGAAAGTGCTCGATATATCGAATAGGAACCGGAATGTGCGCCGAGGGCATTACGCTGTTTGATAGAAGTGGAAAGCCGAGAGCAGATAACGGGTCCACGGACAGCGGGATCAGAAGCTCCCCATTGAAGTGGATACGGCTTGATCCCATGCTGGTCTGGGTAGGCTGTTGTGGAATACCGTCAGTTCGGGGGTCATGACAATAGACTGACATCAGGGGTTGTAGGTCTCACTGTGCAAACAGACACAGGCATGATCTGGACGCCGGGAAAATAACATTTCCTAGTACCAGACCCGGCCGAGTTGCACAGAGAGGGCGGCAAGGGATGGCATGGAACATGTACTCGTACAGGTCATGTTCTCAACCGATTGAAAGGGGAAACGCACTCGCTAGAATGACTCGACCAGGGTACAGGGCTTTCTCGCGGTCCCTGTCTGTTGATAGATGGTCCAAAGGCGTGCTTGCGGGGGGGATAGATGATGCGGGTTGGGACTTGGCCAAGGATGTCGATGGCGATAAGAGCAAGTGCGAGGACGGCGGTGAGCCTAGGCTGTTTCTCCCAGATGAGAATAGTGGGGACGGTGGAGCCAAAGCATCGAGCTTCGCCACCATGTCAGTGTGAATGCAGTCAGTGAGCAGTCGGAGAAAGTCGGTGGCGTTACCTTCGCCTGCAAGATTTGTTGAGAAACCTGGAGCGCATTGATCTGCGCAAGGATCTGGACCAGGATATCGTCGTTGGTACCAGTAGACATGGGTTGGAAAGCGAACAAGGCGAGTGGTGTTGGTAAGAGGATAAGCCGAGTGGAACTCGGAACCTGGGCCCGATGCACTGGAACAAAGTATTACAAAGAGCAAGTCAGATCACACGAATACAAACGTGGTTCGAGTCGATACAAAGATTCACTAGAGGGGTGTATATTCGAGTTCGTCACGGTCTATATTTTCCCCGTCCTGCGTCCGACGCATCTTCACCGCTGGATACCTCAGCATCCTCCTCGTTCTCCGACATGTTCACATAATACCAATCCCAGTCTTCGTTGTCTCGGGCTGGTTGCGTGCGATTGACGGTGGTAACAGGTTGGTAGTACGACCGTAGCGGAAGATCGGGATTGAGTGCAAAGATGCCAGTCGTAGACGTGAAAAATTCCAATAATTCGGGCTTATCTGTGGGGGCGAGCGCTCTCAATGTCTTCTTGTGAGAGAACCATGAGGTCGGAGTGCGTGCGAGCATTGAGCGAGTCTTGTGCCTGCCGAAAGTCGTACGTAGTGTAGTTAACCCGCAAAACGCGGTGCCGGCTGTTAAAAAAAAGTGAGCCACTTGATTAAATTCTTTCTTCGCCTGCTTCGTTGCCCAGTAAACGCCCCAGGATATGGTTCCTCAACTTTGAAAAAAAGCCCCAAATCGCCAAGCATCAGATTCATGATTTTCGAGGATGATATAGTTATGCACCTCCAAAGCAACGTCAGCTCTGTAGTATGAAAGTCACGTACTTGTGTCCCATTAGTTCTTCCTGCTATCGGCAATTTGATAACGCGCTTCCAGTGTGATAGCTATGTGGTCTTCCTTCTATACCCTGTGGAGTAGCCACTTGCGTCGTTGATGCTTGACAATTGCTTGCATGAAGAAATTTTGTTCTCAGACGACAATGGCAAACTAGTGAGCGGGAGATGTAGAAGTTTCACAAGATAAGGAAGCGATGGGTTGTTCTTGGACTCAGAACCCTGTGAAGAGGTGAATCATCGAAATTGGAAGAGAGGAAAGGGACGAATGATCGTTATTGTGGCACGCCCAAGGCTTTGGTAGATGTCATTGCGCGCGATCCATTGCGATATGCGCAGCGATAATTCATTCTCTGATGGACTGAGAAACCTTGCAATCACCGACGGATCCAGAAATATGCACGATACTCGGAGATGCAGCACAGCAGTAGAAACACTGAAAGACAGTCAAACCATACAGCGTCTATGCCATAGTACGAACACTTACGCTGCGTTATTTGATACAGAATGGAGCAAGAGAATAACAACGCGACTCAGAAGTGCTATCCAATAGTCCTGATCTGGACCCTGAGCATGTCCAAACAACAGAGCTGCAGCGCTCGAGGACGAAAAGATGCCATGCGCATTTGATACCACCGTTGGTGAGCATCAGCCGAGTCAGTTCAACCACACATATCGCCGACCTGTCGGGCGTGGTTAAACGGAGAGGACAACGGCACAACAACATAACCCAGTCTTTCTTCAGCTTGCGTCTCGATTTGGATGCAACAATGTCGTGTCTTCAGAGCATACGATACACGGTGGGAATCGTCACACTGGATACATTCCATCATGTTACCAATCCAATGCCTCGGGGATAGCACTTGTGGGATAACATCGTAATCCCGTGGCTTCCATGTGAACGGCTGTGGGACAGTCCTGCCAGTAGTGAACCGAGGATCTCATAATTGATCATCGAGGGTATTTCCAGCGTCAGCGAGGCTGTGTGTGAACACGGCCATCCTAGGTCGCGCGAGAACATCCAGCCCACTCATGGATGCGAATGTGACATGGTTCGGATGGCTGCGCAGACATACATTCGTCTTCCATATTATAGGGAACATTCGTGTGGAGTTTAAGTGGGGCCACTTGGAGAATGTGTCACAAGACATGACGAGTGCTGATGACTCCCAGGGTAAGAATACTGATGGCAGCGAGGGAAGTCTTGCGCGTGACTTGACTGCTTGCATGATTATCAAGCAGCTGGAGTCCAAGTGAGAATAAGCGCCAAAGACACGAGGCATCTGTGTGAGCAGACTATATGAAGAATAAGGAAACGCATCTGTGGGCGGCTTTGCGCACCACGACGCAGTAAACCGAAACACCTTTTTCGACACCGACGATTGTACATTTGTGAGGATGTCGCCGACAAACACTGGTGCGTGGTAGCTTTAAGAAGCGATTGAGGGCATGCTGACAACTCAGTAAGACCAAATGATGGTGCTTGACACTCGGAGCTCCTCCTGGGTACGCGCAGTCTGTTTCCACCCCGACAGAAAGCATCTCTTGGGCGGGGGTGAGGATGTGGGGATCCGGCAATGGCGTCTTGAAGATGGCCAAGAGCAAGGAGAGCAAGGAGGAATGGACTTGGAGGCCATTTCTGTGTCGAAGGACCAGAAGTGGATCGTTTGCGGCACTCGGCATGGGACAATTGTGTGGAATGCAGAGATGGAGAAACAGGTCATCACCGTGGAGGACAACGATTGGGTATGGGCAGTCGATGTCTCTCCTGACTCGGCAACATTTGCCGCTGGGACATTTAGCAAGAGGGCGTGCATCTGGAGCATCCCAGGTGGAGAGCAACTCGTCGGCCCCCTCGAACATGGCAACACTGTGGTCGGAATCAAATTCTCTCCAGATGGTGACCACATCGCCACTGCCGAGTCTGGTGGCCAGATCCGCATCTTCGACAGTCACAGCGGCGACAAGATCATCACCATCGACACGACTTTGCCCAGTTGGATCTCAGTCACTCCCATTGCGTGGTCAAGCGAAGGTCACAAGATTTTCTCGACATCCAGCGAGAGGACAGTCAGGTGCTTCAACATTGCTTCCGGATCGCAACTGGCAGAATCACCAATCCTCCAAGAGGGTGATAATCCTATCCACTCTTTCACCTTATCTGCGAATGGGAAATTCATTGCCACTGTTTCAGACCAATCCATCTCATTCCTCGACACTTCAACGCTGACCCGTATTGGCCCTGACATTGAAGGCAAATGGTGGACATCAATTTCTATTTCGCCAGACAATATATACCTTGCGACTGGGCGACAAGACGGGAAATTTGAGGTTCGTGATCTCAGCAAGATTCTCCCGGACGAGTATGGTCCTTTTCATGTAAGTACTTGTGAATTCATTGCTCAGTATGTCAAGTAAGCCCTATTCTGACGACTATGTAGGTACAAGAGGAACAGCCTTTGTCACACAACCCTGACAGCAAATCACCTGATATCAATCTAGTAGGGGATTGTCATTCCATCACTGATGTGCTGACTCCGCGTACAGCAGGAAGATCCCAGTATGCTCAAGTCCAGTGATCATAGTGAAGATGGAGATGATGACATCCTCGAGGTATCATTTCCTTTGCCCCGCAAGTGCATTTCTCATGATGACCCAGTGCGAGGTGCCATCGAGCGCACCAGCTCCAGAATTCAACTATGACGAGGTTGGTGATCACTTCAGTCCTCTTTTATTTGTGTTGACTCTACTCGAGCCACCGTCTCCAACGTCTGACCATCCCCGGGAGGATGAAACACAGCCAGTTGGCTCATCCCATCCCGAGACTGTCGAGCTACCGCAGGGCCATTCGATATGGAATAAGTGGCGACGATGGATCAGCAGGAACAACGCCACTTCGTATGACTCCGGTCGACGCTCCAAAAAGTCGCGCCAGCCTGCTGATTGTCGATCTCCTTTACAATCCCCCGCGGGAGCACACAACACAAATAAGAGACCTTCGAGAATAGCTACAGGTCCACGTCAACCAGTGAGCAATTGTTAAAGTTTAACGAACGAACGGGTGCAATGTATTTAACACATCATCATAGCGACTGGTTTCGAGACCCGTCAGAAAGCCACAGGTTCATTGTTCCTCGAATCTGTATGCAGGGACTTATCACACGTTATAGCGTAAATCGCGTGCCAAAGCTACTATTCTCAAGCGACCGAATGAAGGCACTGCAAGTAGCGGTCAACATGGTACAAATCCAAGGGCAGCAGGCTCAGTATGTCGTTTCTGGTGTATCATCATGATCGCTCATGTCCCATTAGCTACAACAACCGAATGATCCGTTCCAATCCCCCGTGATGGGGGTCCATGCAATAGTGCGCGTGATTTCTTTTAGTTTACATCATCAGATTCACGGTGGGTCAGCATCGACAAGATTCAGGCTACGCCAGCATCACGATCAAGATATCTACGTGGATGTTGTGTATTCGCTCAGGTTCACATGACGAGACGTGATTTCCATCTAATACTGTATATTTACTCTGAACATCAAACCCATTGGGACGTCGGTCGGTGCTGTGGAGTTCCTGTCACTTTGTAGCATCAGTATGATTCTTGATAAGCCTTGGACCCGTCCATCGTTGAGCTCGCCGGGGTACTCAAATCACTCGATGTTATGGAGGAATGTCTGACTGTCTATGAGGATAGCAATGTGCATTCACTAGCAATAGCATGCCAGCGACCTTCCAGAGCGTCAGTTTACATTGGCTGGCTCAGCTCGTCATCAGGCTTGGGGGTGAGAAAAGCACTCGCCTGGGCAGTAAGAGTATGCTGTCAGGGTCAGTGAAATGCAGATGATGAGATGGATACATCTCCCTGTCCCCCATATGAATCTATGTCAACCCACAGATCCAAGGCCCCTAGTCCCAAGTCTGAGGTGTCACTGCTATTGCTGCTGAAACACGTTCCAAGCCTCATTCAACACCCATTCGCAATCATCCTCTGCTCCGCCGTCGTATTTCCCGCGTTCAGCTGCGAGAATAATGTAGCCTGTTCGTCACCTTGTTCACCTCCCGATCCACAATCAAAACACTGACTTTGTCCGGACGCATCTTGGTAATCGCCAAGTGTACACCCCCTTGGCCTGTCCTTGGCTCACCACCTCTGACATTTCCACTTTACGCTATCCGAGTTCGTAGGGTGTTTTCATCCAGCGATGTGAGGAGCGTGCGAATGGTACCTCCGGACTGAATTTCCGTATAGCCGGACGGGCGTCCACGGCATCTTTGCATGCCAACTGGGCAGTATCTTCGGTTTTCTGGGTGTTATTGGGGGAGTGGAAAGCAGCGAGAGTGTCGTTGCCATTCACCATCGGCAAGGTCTTGGTCTCACATCCACCGTGGTGTACCATCCGAAGTCGACGCACCACTCGTAGCTTTGGCAGTGCTAGTCCTCTCCTCGTACATCTTCGCGGCCTTCCCTTTACCTTCTTTCCAGAGCGCGTTTGCCTTGCTGAACATACCGATCTCTCTAGCCTGTATATTAGTTTCTCGGCAGTAATATCAAGTTGCGATTGCGGATGAGTTTGAGAGGCGTTGTAGGCTTGAGGGTGAAAGTCCGTGCATGTTGGTGGTGGTGGACGGCCTCCCACGTCTGTCCGTCATCGCCTCCGCGACGGTCACGCTCAGATGGCTGAGGGGATGGCCGTGAGCATTATTCCTGGCCCACCTAGGAGAGCAAGAGCTCCGTTGCAGCTCGTACGTCAAAACCATTTTCGATCGCGGTGTTCACGAGGGCAGCACGTGCATCAACGGGCGAGAAACTCATTTCAACTAGCTCTCCCATGATGTGTGGGGGTGGCGAAGCGCTCGTGCGCGGTGGGTGAATAGGAGCCTGTGTCGACGTGGGCGGGTTGGGAATGGGTGAATGTGAGTGCAATTGCGAATGAGACTAGAATTTAATGCACAAGGCATCAGCAGTAATTCATCGAGTGTAACGCGTATAGG
>JBBPQW010000527.1:0-17938 GCA_038092695.1 Boletus rubropictus
CATCACAAATGAGCCACCCTCCCATCATTTATGTCAACTATGACAATAAAGACCCCATGCGGTCGACATCAACCAGCTCTGCATTGAGTATATATGATTCGCCTGTCATCTCGTGCGTTCTTTGCTGCTGTAGCCTGTGAGGTTGTTCATCGATCTTCATTAGTTCTCCGGCATTAACCCACTATGATCGCTCTACCACCAATTCACTTCCCAGGAAGCGGCGTAGTACGTCACCCGAAGGGCGGTATGTTGGTTTCTACGTCTCTGGGTGGGTAATCTTATCATGCTGCAGTACATCGCCTGTCCGGAATGCCCCTTCTCAAAATATAATGGAGTCTATGAGGTATATCTGTCGTCCCTATCATGTTGACCTGCTAAGTTGTTCCCAGTCGGGCACAACTTTCAGAAAAAGATCATCAGTTGCAATTCGGACAACACTCTCAGCAACAAAACAGGCATGTTACCACTCAGTCCGGGCGGCCTTTGACCACCACGTTGGCGCGCGCTGCGTCCATGAATAACTGCCTCACCTCTTCTGAAGACGACCAGCTAAGATCATCACGTGAGGGGAGCCCTCAAATTAGCGAGGCTAGCGAAGAGGCTGTAACCCGGCCTCCCCCCCGACGTCAATCGCCCCGCAGCAGTGTGGACGCGTGGGAACGATATGCAAAACCGACGTTGTCTCCCGATGGCACCACCAGAAAGTGGCAATGTACGTGGCCGACGCCGGAGGACCGTAAAAAGCCCACATGCGAATACACCTCCAAGAAGCAACTCGTCAAACGTCACGTCGAGACCACACATTTGCGGTACAAGTGAGTATAACGAACTTGCGACGAGCGACTGTTGATCTTCTTTAGGCCCTTCATCTGCGAAGTGTGTAAGAAAGGTTTCCCACAAAAAACTTCCCTAGATACCCACATGCATGGCCAGTGCGTATTGGTCCATCAGGAGACTGAACCAGCTTACGCAGTAGCCCTGTTAGCACTGGTTCCACACCGCATGTTTGCCGTTATGGATGCGGAATGGCCTTCAAGGATCCCGCTCGGAGGCATCGCCACATGGTCGAGGAGCACGGATACGTTCCAAGACAGTCTAAAAAGAAACACAAAGCTGGCCCCTCTCCTCAAGTAGGCACCACTACCGATCCGGTGCATCCATTCACGTTCATAAGCGGGTCGGACTAGATCTCTCGATGGTGGACCACACTTGATACCTCCGGACGCACGGTATTTCATATGTATTGTCACAGACCGATATGTATCATTAATTTTTTGCCAACGTTGTTGCGCTGCTGCCTATAATTATGCATGGTCCTTCCCACAACATACGTTGATATTGATTCTAGGATATATCATCTGTTGTAGTCTTGATGTCGGGGGGACCATTGTCGACGTCGCTGCCAGACGAAAGGGACCCGTACACACGCGGTGTCCTAGGATGCGCACCGGGTGTTGCGAGGAGTCCTTAGCGTCGATGATGAAACAGATGTCGTCGAGTCAACGTGTCTCTCCGTACCTCGTTACGCGCGTCTCTCGGAAAAATTTTGACACATGGCCATCAAATGTCAAGGAAAAAAGGCATTTAATTTGGGCAGGGGATGATGCTATCTGCGGGAAACTATTTCTAACAATGAGCCGAACGCATCAGCCGACGTCAAATCCACATTCACTTTGCACCATGCAGAAATTGACTGTCAAGTTAGAGATAATAAATATATAAATATATATATATTAACCTCTGTCGCAAAGTGAGTAGCAGTCAACGTCGGCAGGGTTTGAGTGAACCACCGAACCTTCCTTTTCGGGTAAGGAGCATAGCCACGTCTGGGTTCTGCGATCGGCATGCCGGCAAAGTCGAACAAATGCCTTCAAAAGCCTTTCCACCGCTTGGGAGCCTCGCCATCCAAGCTCCGTCGTTGAGTCCACAGCTGGTCCACATTTCACCAGCGACATGTCATAACCTCAGTTTGTTCAAAGGCGAGTCGTTGACACTGCCTTGGAGCGCGTGGCTTATCCCCCCGAAGACCTTCTCAGGGAATACCGCAGACTCGACGACACCATCACGATGAGGTTGAATCGCTCGAACGCACAATTCCGCGATCGAGATCGCGAAGGGACTGGTGGAAGAGGCAGTGTACAAGACCAAGCCTGTGCGTACGTATGGAAAGAACTCCTCGGTAAGCTACTCGGATTCATCTCTCATTCCCAAGGGGTGGTTGGCTTAACTTGCGATCGCATCAGAGAATTGGAAGCGGAGAACGGAAATTGTTGAATATTGCGTGAATGTTGTGGATCAGTCCATGAGCGAGAAGCACCAGATACTCGATGCACTCGAGGGCGATGCCAAGGCTAGCAGGAAGACACAAGCTGAGCTGTTTGCCGACGACGTGAAGGTTCGAAGCAAGCAATTTCATTACCGTCAATAACAGCCGCTAATGGCCTGGCGTTCAGAGAAACCAGGTGCGCAATGAATTATCGGTTGAAAAGATAATACGAAAGCGGTCCCTCGAGGGTCAGTTGCATTCCTGACCCTGCTACCTTTCCTACTGATATGGATGCCACACAGCCTTCCAGTCTCGATGTCGATACTTTTCACCCCCGGTGAACGAACCGGAAGCTAAGAAGTGGTGGGATAATGCTCAGTCACTAGAACCGCTATAGTGCCTCGCTCCTCGCTGCCTTCACTCCAGGCCAGCGCCGTTCATTGTATCATCAGATTTGCCAATCTATGTAGCGTCTGAGCGAACTTTGCTGGCTGGTCATTTGCTCACGTGATTGTGACGCCATCTGATCGTAGCAAGTTGGAACGACACTACGACGACGATGTTAACCGCCACTGTTGCGCTCCTCAGTCTGTGTGTGTCGACACGGGGAGTTGTACCTCCTCTGACAGTGCAGGATGACTCACAAATCATCGTCACCGAGGATGTCAAGGTTCCAGTGGTCCTGGGCGTAATGTCTCGTTGCCCAGACACCATGCTGTGCGAGGCGGTTTGGGACCGCGTGCTCCAGAGAGTTAGCGACAAGGTGGACATCTCCCTCTCTTTCATAGCAAAGTATGTCTACACCCTACAGCTCCCCGGAGTTCTCCACATTAATATGGTGAAGACCCAACTCATCAGACACTGCCTATGGGGTAACGTGTATGCACGGCTTGGAGGAGTGCGCTGGGGATGTGTACCAGTTATGCGTCGCCAAATACCACCCAACCTCCGAGTGGTGGCCTTTCCTCCAATGCCAGAACTTCCAAGGCCGTGATCAAATCGGGTTACCTGAAACGGCTGTGACCTGTGCTGAGACTGCCGGGTTTGAATGGGAATCTAACAGGGCAAGTTTGTGCACTGGCGAGGACGGACAGGGAGAAGAAGGCATTAAACTGCTACAGGAAAGCGTCCACAACAGCATGCAGTTGGGCATCAAGTAAGCACTGCCACTCGGACTCTGACAATGAAACCTGAGGCAGTTGGCGTAGAAAAGCCTGCACGATCATGATAAATGGCAGGCAAGTCTGCATTCGTGACGGCACTTGGCACCAGTGCGAGGTGCGTGAGTTCTTTGCTGCCGACGGAGATAATCATCATATCGGACACAGGGTGGACACACGCCTAACGACTTCATCAAGCAAGTCAACGAGGAGTACCAACGTTTGAACAGTGACAATTAGGCGACACGGGCGCACCGTCAGTCGGAGCATGCACTCTGATAGGGCGATGAAACGAAATGTCTATGATGATGCCGGATCCTCCTGATTAGCCACCAAGGATCAGTTCGTACACGATGACTACTAAGTTCAATCCTATAAGGGGTACTTGTTTACATGAGTATGTGGTGTATTTCTTGGGAGAACACGCTCACTGCGCATGAGTGTCCGCACGGCACTGATGAGGTTTATTATGCGAACTTTAACGCCGACATCCTGCTGTGCGTAGCCGTAGCCTGACTGATCAAAGGACTGATGGAAAGCGGCGTTGGAGTTCTGGGATTGCGTTGATGTCCAGCCGACTGCAGAAAGGGGGTGCTTGAGTGAGCGAAGGGGTGAGAGGGACGCAGAACACACTCCGTGCTAGGAACCGGTCCTCGCTGAGTACCGCCACGGCATTTATCAAGAGAAGCGAGACATAAAGGATAGCACCAAGGGAGAGCATCGTCGTGGTCGTTCACAAAAGCCGGCGCGTGCGTGACACAGCGAGAGTGTGACACAGACAAACGTTGGCAAGATGCATGCACTCGCGAAAAGTATCAGACACAGTGAGTGCAGGAAATGATACGGATTCACTGTCTCTCACAGACATCACGCAGGTCGCTGTCTACGGCCCACCGGAACACCTTGGCAGACTCACCGAGGGTAGGTCATGCTCCCCAACGAGCACTCGTCGCGAAACTGATTGCTCACACCACCAGCTATTGGAGTCCTATGCAATGGATCCAAGAGAAATTTGCTCCGGCACCAAAGAAAGCGTCTGAGCGTGCAGTCAAACATCAGGATGCACCGGACGTGATCCCTGCTCAAGACGAGGTATTCCGAGGAGTGCCTTCCAACGACCCAAGGGCAAAGGAATCCATGTCCAGGAAGAACCAGGAAGAGGCAGTCGTGAAACAGCCCAAGCAACCCGCACGTGAGGTACACCTCTCCCTCCATGCTTGAAAGCCATCTCTGTTGAGAGCCTCCTTTGAATCTTAGCACAAGTACTCCACAGCCAATTTCAAGATTTCACACCGGAAGTTGAATATGCTCGGGAGGCAAATATCCGGGAAACCCATCGACCATGCTATAATGCAGATGAAATTTAGTGAGAAGCGCGCTAGCGGTCGTATTAAGAGTATGCTGGTTACTGCAAAGCTTCATGCTAGCGTGTACAAGAAGATGGATCGCTCGAAATTGATCGTCTGTGAGTGCATCCACTTGAATCTCGCCAGTGACTTGTGAGTCATCTGCACTGTGCTAACACACGCATCTACGTAGCCGAAGCATGGGTAACCAAAGGGCCGAAGCAACTCAAACGTCTTGAGCCCCGTGGACGAGGGAAATTCGGCATTCGTACACACCCAGATTCGCGGCTGAATGTGATACTGCGACCAGGTTGGACTTGCGAGCAGTTGCAAGAGAAGAAGCGTAAGATGCGGCTGAAGAGGATAGTATCAGCTGGCGTTGTTCGTGAGGACGTTCCCCTTCGGAACCCTGCATCGATCTGGCAATGGTAGACTGTAGCGTAGAATGTCACAGCCACAAAGGGTCACCCGTCTCTTGACTACATACCACACAGAATGGTGCTGCGGCGCTGGCCAACACTCTCCCTCCTCCTCGTGAGCTCACTGCTTCCTTTTCTTTCCTCGGCCGGCCCAGCATTCGAGAATACAGCCATAGTGCGCGCCATCGAACTCGGCGGCTCTCTCGTGCACATTAGCACCACTTACGCCCTCAAGGCACTCGAGCCAGGTCAAACCACATACCACATCGTTCTTGGCAAGGACGAGAGGCAAAAGACGAGCTGGGTAGAAGCCAAGGTCAAAGGCCAGACGCGACCGCTCCAAGTCACTGACCTTGGCGAACGCGATACACCGTACGTCAACATGTATATCTATACCTTCTGGAGTTTGACACCAGTCTATTCCAAGTGATGTTCATGAACTTGCTGTGACATTGCCGAGGAAGCTCGCTGTCAATGGAACGATCAGTCTTGTTCTCGAGACGATCCAGACGCACGCAACGCACCCGTACCCGGTATATGCAGCGCAGACAGACCCTCAACTTTTAAAATACGAAACGGACTTATTCGTCCTTAGCCCTTACCCGACCCTCGTTCAGCGTACTAAAGTCAAGTGTGTCTGATCTGGCCGTGTGCTCGTCATTCGGAACTAAGTACCTCTACAGGTCCTCCTCTCCAGACATTATTTCTTATTCTGTCCCTGAGGGGATAGATGAGTTCGTTGGAGACAGCTCATTGACCAAGTCTGGAGCTACCATCACATACGGACCCTACCATAATGTGGCCTCCGTGAGCGCGGAGTCCCTCTCCAGGTATCAACAGCGTGTCTCGGTGCACTACAGCCACGACCACCCAATTCTCGAGGTCACGAAACTTGAACGTTCGGCCGAAATCAGCCACTGGGGAACCAATCTCAACATCGAGGACAAGATTGACCTTCACAATGCTGGTCCTCTGTGAGTAGTATACACGTCCCGTCATTCGCCGATTGCTGACCGCCATGAAATGTGCTCAGGCTGAAAGGACACTTTTCTCGTCTCGAGTACCAAAGCCAAAATCATTTTGGTCGCGTGGCTGCCCATATACTTGGCGGTTTGGCCCTACACCTCCCTCCAGGCGTGACTAACGCGTACTTTTATGACTTGAATGGGAACGTATCCACGTCCCATCTGCGTCGAACCCCGTCTGTGCCCAAGGGTAGTAAGGCTATTCAACACAGCCTCCTCGAAATGCGTCCGAGGTATCCGCTTTTGGGTGGATGGAACTATTCGTTTACTCTTGGGTTTGACACCCCACTCCAGGATTCTGTGAGCTGGGACGCGGCGAATGAGAGGTACATCGTTGGTGTTCCTGTGATGACGTACATCCCTGGGTCGGTGGTGGACGAGGCCAAGATCAAGGTCATTCTGCCCGAGGGCGCGACGTAAGTGTTTCAATGTTGTGCAGAGCGACGACAGGACTCTAACAGAGGATCGCAGGGACATTGACGTTGTAACACCTTTCCCTGCGCTGTCGAGTGCGATCTCGACACACGTGAGCTATCTTGATACGACGGGGCGCCCGACTGTCTCGTTGACATTCCAGAATTTGATTGACAAGCACAGCGCGATGATATATGTACGTCGTGCTGTGCCATGTTTTGGATGTGTTTTCTGACGCGAGGGTGTAGGTTTTGTACAAGGTACCGCTGTCAGCGCACCTGAAGAAGCCGATTGCGGTTGGAGCTGCGTTCATGTCGCTGTTTTTAATCGGACTGGCGGTTAGACGGGCGGATCTGAGACTGGACAAGGCGCAAGGGGTGTAATAGACAATGCAGTAGACAGGTTACTCGAGTTATGTGGCGTGATGACCGAGTGTTTGACTCACGGTCCCTTTGATGTTCACCAGTCTCTTCCGCTCCGTCCGCGCCTTTGCAACGAACACATCCCGTCCTCCTCGTCCGCGCCTCCTTCGCCCATATGACCTCGCCTTGCAGCTCAAGCAACTCTCCGCGGATGGAAACCTTGACGCTGCCGTCCAGCGCCTCCGCTCCGTGCCCAGAGATGCTCAGAGTGTCCCCGTGTGGAACACCATCCTCTCCCTCTGTATGTCCCACAAAAAATTCCAGCTCGCGTACGCACTCTTTACCGACGTGAGTCCCTCCTCTGTTCTCCCCCCCACCTCCCTGATCCCCCATGTAGATGAAACGTCGCGGTTTCTCCCCAAACATACCCACATTCGTGACCATGTTCAAGGGTCTCTCCCAGATTTCTGACTGGTCAAACCACCCCAAACAGCTTGCTAATGCGCATGGCCTCTATCACTACTATCTCGAGCATAGACAGTCTGTCCAGCATCACGACCCCAGCAACATCCCACAGCTCTCTCTCGTCCCCCTTGTCGTCTACATATCCATCCTCGGTGCCGCGGGTGATATTCAGAAGATGTTCGATATCTACTTTGCCATGGATCAAGATGGTCCTTATGCGCCAGATCGTTTCGTATTCACAGCCATGCTCCGCGCCATTACCACCCACCAGGAACGCGCAGGTGTCGTGTCCGTTCGCGATGCTGCTGCGTCGGATGCAAAACACGTCTGGTTACAGATCGAAAAAACCCTACGGAAACGCCCAGATTTCCCGGTTGACTCCCACCTCATTGCAGCAGCCATACATGCCCTCACCCGTGGTCGACCAGCCGACCAGAATCTTGCGTTGGATGTCATCGCCCACCACCTTGGCCTCACAAGGCCCGGGCATCCAGACTCCTTCAAACTTTCCCCCCATCTCAATTATTGGACTCTCGATGCTGCTCTTCAAGTCTGCTTCGCAATGCAGAAGTTCAGACTCTGTGTTCATTTCATGCATCTTGTCATGGACAATCTTAATTTCGATCGGGCCGATATGCGCTCACTCGTGGCCAGGTCACACGTTCACAGACTTCTGCGCGCCCATGCATGTCTTGCCATGCTTGCCTCTCCTCACGAGTCCTCGCAAGCTATCGACGCACTCGAATGGTGCCTGAAGCGCGATGCTATATACGACATCCCCGATTTACGTCCCGACATGCGGACCTATCATCTCGTGCTCACAACCTGCCTTCGCACCGGTGATTGGGAGGGCTCTATCAAATCATTTCAGCTCATGACGGGTATCCAGATAGATTCCTTCAATGAATCCGATGGTAAGACCTCTCCCAGGATCCAAAGGCGTCCCGAGGGCAGGAACCTCACGCCGAACGTGGAGACAATGTCCTTTATCATGCGCACTGCACTACAGACCAAGGATAACACCAAGAGTTTACAGGCATTTTGGCTCTCAGAGTATGTCGGTATTGACGGTCTTCTCCAAGACACGGTCACCGAATCATATTTTCGGGCATCGTTTGCACGGGCGCTGGTGGATGTCATCGACCAATTACTAGATGACCCGAGAACTGAACACCGTCGAGAGTGGTTAGTCTCACTCAAAGCTCGCGCTCAGAAGGTGGCTCGCAATTTCAGAAATACGGTCAGGTCGGGACAGTTCACGTTGGGCAACCTGTCCACCTTGACTCAAGAGGACGGCGCGGTCTCGTTTGATCTTGCCGCGAGGAGTAGTAAACCTCGCAGTAGTTGATGGTCTACTTCATGTCGCAGTTGGGTGCTGCCGCGATCAAGCATAACTTATATTCAAGACAAGGAAAGCAGTATGTGGGAAACAAGACGCAAAAACGGTAAAATCGTCCACGATAGCTTGAACATTCAGTAACTCAACAGCCAAGAGTCCGACGATGAGAAAAGAATGAGTCGAGTACAGTGGTAGTTGAATTACGCAACCGAGTTCGGACGACCTCCGAATTTCGAAAGGTCGCTCTTAAAGCCCGGCGTCGGGGGAGCGAAAAGTGTGTCCTCTGTCAGTGCCATCGACACCGGCTGGTATGTGTGCGGAACCTCTCTAGACGGCTCTGAGAGCCTGGCCTCAGAGAGGTTACCCTTTGGCAAGGGGGTGAGCCTGCCAGGTATCCTCCGAGTTCGAATGTTCTTTCTACGGCGTCTGCAGAGCAGGATGATACTCCCAATGACCAGCGCGACCAACACCACGGCATTCAATACCATGATACCAAAGATGGCCGGGATAAATTTGGAGAGATTCTCTACAGCTGTAGCAACGTCGGTCGACAGCGTGACTGTTGTGGATCCAGACCCAGAGTTGGACGCATTGTAGGTGATATTACTGTTCGGGGTGCCACCCCGGACACCATGAAATTCGACAGAGGCTTGAACGGGGTCGATGAGAGCAAGCATTTGAACGTATGGGTTGCCTATATTCCCTGATGAGTCAAAGTCGCCAAAATCATAAACGGTGTACATGGCGCGAAGGACGTTGTCACCAACCAGCCAGTCACTGGATAAAGAGTTAGATCGGTCACGACGTGGATTCGAAGCACCAACAATTGACCAGCTCCCACAGACACGGTCTGTGGAACGAAGGAGCCGATGCAGGTGTTCGGGTCACCTTTGGAAGTGGGCGTGACGTCGAGCGGATGGATGGGAAATATCTGATTGCTTAACAACCTGTCAACGAGTGTTCGGTTCAAGAAAAGCGTAGGCATACTCGATTTGAAGAGCCATGTCAATCTCGGCATTGCATGGAACGATCCACTGGCCCAGACTGGAATCATACTGCGCGCCAGAAACGCCACCGTAGATGGCTGTGCACACGTCGGTAGGCGCATACCTTGAGACATTTCTGTCCATCATCGTTTCCAGGACTTTAATTAATGAACAGCTTACGTGTATGATGTGCCACTGTCGAGTAAAACAACGGCCTTGTCCGATGGCACCCCAGCCACCGTGGTCGAGACGGCGTTTGTCTGCGTTCCAACAATAAACGAGTCTAATAGGACATTCCAACGTGTTGGCGCGGTGACTGGCCACGTCGGGATCTTGTTTGTACTTGTCACGTTGGTATATGATGGATCAGTTTCGCCAACAGTAAATGTTCCCTGGACGCCGTCATTGTCTGAAGTGCTTTGGAGTGAGAATGCAATGAAATTGGGCTCGCTCGAATTGTCGTGAAAGAGGTTGTAAAGCAACGTCCGTCCGGAGGACGATCCAGTCTGGTTCATCGCCGCATCGATGCTGGACAGAGAATCAAAGCCAAGGCCCATGATACCTGCTGCCCCATAGGATAATGCTGGATTCTGAGCTGACGAAGCATTCAAGAACGCCTGCTGGGGTGCGGTGATACTGTCACAAATATTAGCTGTGTATACTCAAGAGAGCCAGACAGCCAAGATACCCTGCAAATTCTGTCGAAGCAAGCGCTACTTGACCGTGTGCCCAACCAATTCCATACTATCCGGTGCGAGTTACTTTTACTTTACAGGCCGAGGCTCGTAATGCTTACAGTGAGATTTAGGCTAGTGGACTTGGTAGGACATCAGTGCGAGTCACGACGAGAATCACAGTACTGACGCTAGCCTCGGCCTTGGGGAGTGGTCCCGCAGTAGAGATTACCCAGAGATCTAAGAAGCGAGAAAGGTGAAGAATGGCAACTGAGGGAAACACGACCAACCAGATGAGCCCGTATCAAGCTGCACGGAGAACGCTGAAGACGCAGATGAGATCCATAATGCCAGCGGGGAAACGATGCAAATGCTTACGGACACCTCCGATAGTGACCTGTGGGACGACTGAGCGGGAGGTAATTGACGCGAGACCGAGAAATGCTTACATTGGCGATATAAAGCAAGTCTTGTAGGTCGCTGAGGGGTGAGTGTCAGGTCAGTAGGAGTGGTTGGCGGGCGGGTATACCTGAGGGAGAGTGTGTTGGATGTTGCAAGCGTGGTGTTGGTTGAAGGAGAGACTGAAAGGACGGCTGAGCCACTTCGACGCTGTAAAGCGGGTCTGTGTACTCGCTGGAGGGGTATTTTGATGGCCATGTCGAAGAGAACGCGATTTGTGGCTGTCCAGATGTGTATCCTACATTTGCTTACGGGTCGTTACGACCACCATGCCGACGACGAGGAGATCCATCCTTCGCCTCATCAACCTCACCGCCCAGCATTCTCCCTGTCCTTGTCACCGCTGCTCCTCCGCCCATCCACATGGCGCCGCAGCGCTGAACCAGCTCAGACAGTTTGCGACACCCGTTCATGCGATCCAGAAGGAGTACGCCTTCGAGGTGCGTCCAAGCTCTCCACAGCCTGCTCTTTCCAAACTCTCCTTCCCAAGGTCGCCGCATCCAACCTCAGGTTCGGAGAAGGCGTCACTCGCGAGGTCGGCATGGACCTCAAGAACATGAAAGCACGCAAAGTAAGTCTCACAGCTACTTGTCCTTTTCGTCCTTGCATATATGTTCCACCAGGTTGGCGTCTTCACGGACCCCGTCGTAGCCAACCTCAGGCCAATGTCCGTGGTGAGTAACTTTCCGCGATCTTTTTCCCCACTCGAGACCACTCTCCCTCGACCTAGGCTCTCGAGTCCCTGCAATCCCAGGAGGATCTTCCTTTTGAGGTCTTCGATCAAGTAGTTACTGAACCTACCGAGGAAAGCTGGAGAAAGGCCATCGACTGGGCGAGGCAGCACGACTTTAGTCATTTTCTGGCGTAGGTACCGCGTCGTTGGCTCGAACGCCGTGATTCTCAATAACTTATCACAAAGCGTTGGAGGTGGAAGTGTCATCGACACCGCCAAGACTGCAAACTTGTTCGCACCCGTTTGTTGCGAAGCTTCATAGCCTGACTCTTAACAGGTTTACCGTGTACAAGGACAACGACCTGATGGATTTTGTTAATGCCCCTGTGGGAAAGGGGCTTCCCATCTCTCAGAGCCTACGACCCCTCATAGCAGGCAAGTACTGCTCCTGTGGCCTTCCTCGGTATGACCCGACCTGTTATTAGTCCCTACTACTGCTGGAACCGGCTCAGAGACCACCGGAGCTGCGATTTTTGACGTCACCTCGCGCGCTTTCAAGACCGGTATTGCGAGTCGCGCCCTCAAACCGGTACTGGGAGTAGTAGACACTGCAAACACCGAAAGCTGTCCAACAGAAGTACACATTAGCGCCGGCCTTGATGTCCTTTTCCACAGCATGGAGAGTTACACTGCGATCCCGTGAGAATGAGGTCGGGTAGTTCGAACTTACTTTCACTCACGCTTTCTAGTTATACGGAACGTACGCCTCGTCCGGTCAACCCGATCCTGCGCCCAGCATACCAAGGGAGCAATCCAGTGGCGGACATTTTTTCCATGTGGGCACTCAGAACCACAGTGAAGTATCTCCCTCGAATTGCCAAGGACAGCACCGATCATGAAGCAAGAACTCGAATGCTGTATACCTTTTCTTGACCATATCCATCGTGATTGCTCACACGGGTGTTGTAGTCTTGCTGCTTCCTTTGCTGGTATCGGATTCGGAAATGCTGGTGTGCATCTATGCCATGGGATGAGCTACCCGGTAAGTTCCAGGGGCTGAAGATTAATCTGATCCCCTGACAAGGGCCGGTCAGATTTCTGGTTTGAACAAGAGAGGCCCCAAGTACAAGCACCCAGGATACCAAGTCGATCACCCCATTATCCCTCACGGTGTTAGGTACGAAGCCCGCCCGTGCCTGGCCATATTTACTTACGACTCGTGCACCAGTGTCGCCCTCACAGGACCTGCAGGTATGTTTTGAGTTTCTGCCGGTGTGACGGCCGTTGACTCCTCTTAGTCTTCCAATTTACCGCACCATCGTCGCCTGACCGCCATCGGGAAGCTTTGGCTATCTTCAGCAACACAACGGTCACCGATCCTTCTATCACTAGCATCCCAGACTCTGAGATTGGGTCCTACTTGTATGAGTCCATCGCTCGCTTCCTTGATGACCTTGGTGTGCCACGTGGTCTGAAGGCGGTGGGCTACACAAAAGACGACATTCCGGGGCTTGTCGAGGGTACACTCCCTCAACGTCGTGTGCTGGACCTTGCGCCGAACATAGGTAATGTCGCTGGAGAGGACGGAAGAGAGCATCTGACACGGATCATGGAAGCATCTCTGGAGTACTAGTCATCCTGTGTTGTATTGTATATGTTCAACGCGCATTCATCCCTACAAACGCTACCAGACACGGACGATGGCTAACTGCAGACGCCGAAGCAGGTTCAAACCCTGCGTTGACCTTCACGATGGGAAAGTCAAACAAATCGTCGGCGGTACCTTGTCGGACGACGACCCAGGAGCACTGAGGACGAATTTCGTCGCGAGGTGGGCGCGCCTCCAGTCGAGCACGAACATCACTTCATCATCTCCAGTAAATCTGCAGGAGAGTTCGCGCGTTTGTATAGAGAGCACGACTTGCAAGGCGGCCATGTCATAATGCTGGGACCCAGAAACGAGGCCACTGCGAGGGAGGCACTGGAAGCGTGGCCAGGTGGGCCGCCCGACCTCGGTCGCCCAACCACACGACTCATCTCCGTCGTACGTTTCAGATGGATTGCAGATAGGTGGCGGAATAACGGCCGCGAATGCACGAGAATGGCTAGATACAGGTGCTAGTAAGGTGGGCATATTGCTGCGACTTGATTTCTGTCTCAATCTATCTAGGTCATCGTTACTTCATATCTCTTCCCTGGAGCGAAATTCTCGCGAGAGAGACTCGATGCGATTTCCAAAGCCGTTGGTAGGAACAGGCTAGTCGTGGATGTGAGGTCGGTGGCCCTTTGTGCGGACGCCATAACATGCTGCTCATGGCCTCGATGGATAGCTGTCGTCGTCGGGGGGATAAATGGTTCGTGGCGATGAACAAGTGGCAGGACATCACAGATATGGAGGTATCCAAAGGTTGGTCGAAAATGATCGTCCATATCTTGTTCCAGTCAGTGAACGACAAGCGTAGAATCACTCGACATGTTGTCTGAACATTGCAGGCAAGTGGAGGGCACTGGTCACGTACACGTATCTGACTTTATCTAGTGAATTTCTCGTTCACGCCGCTGATGTCGAGGGCCTTTGCCAAGGGGTCGACGAAGAACTCGTGAGGAGCGAGTATCCCGTCTCGACTGTGTGTATCGCGGACTGATTCGGGTCTCAGAACTCGGCGAGTGGGTGACGATACCGACCACGTATGCCGGGGGAGCAAAACGTAAAGTGGCCTCGAGTATATGTCAAGTTAGCAGGTCGGCTGATGGTACACAGATGTGTCTGATCTAATTCTTGTGGATTCACTGTCGGGTGGAAAGGTTGATTTGACGTATGGCAGGTAAAGTCGCTCCCTTGGGGTTTTAAAGGAGACAGACCTGATCTCGCCCAAGTTCGCTCGACATTTTTGGGGGCACGCTCGTAACGTTTCGCGATCTCGTCGAGGTGATGAGGAAAAGTGTAGTAGAGTAGTTGTGCAACGACCGTGAGAAATGTGGCTGATAAACTGTACAGTCAAGCGACATCGCAAGTGGTCACCACCAGCACGACCAGACAGTACTTCCAACATGCCAGGCAAAGTCAAGGCCTACGAGCTCCAGTCCAAGTGAGCATCGAATACGATTCTACTTGTTACAAACTGATGTCGCGTAAATCGCAGGTCCAAGAATGACTTGACCAAACTGCTTTCCGAGCTCAAGAATGAGCTGCTTACCCTCCGAGTACAGAAGACAACCGGGGGGGCACCTTCAAAACTGACCAAGATGTGTGCTCTTTTCGTTACTCCTCACTCGATCCTGGCCTTGACTTGCTCTCTTTCCAGCACCGTCGTGCGCAAGTCGATCGCACGGGTCTTGACTGTGATGAACCACAAATCACGTCAAAATCTACGAGAGTACTACAAAAACAAGAAGTACCTCCCACTTGACCTCCGGCCGAAGAAAACTCGTGCGCTCAGACGACGACTGACCAAGGTGAGATACGTTGAGCCGGGTCTTGTCCATGGCGTTGAGACAGCACTTGCGATCCGTAGCACGAGGCATCGTTGAAGATGGAAAGACAGCGCAAGAAGGACATCCACTTCCCTCTGCGTAAATACGCAGTCAAGGCATGAGGTCGCCACTGGAGAACTATTGTCGTTTACATGCATCTTCCTTGTATGTCCTAGGCCAGCTTGTCATGTCATGTCTATTGCCATGGTATCGACTTGGTCGTCCGAGTCCGTTGGCGTTGTCGACTACGCGCTCGGCATGAGAAATAGAGCTTGTCTGACCTCGCACACGTGTAGAGGACCGCACCGTGGTCGGTGGGCTCCATGTGTGCGTCCGCCCAGCTTTGGCTCAGACCACCATGTCTCCGCCCAGCAACCGTCCTAGGAAACCAAGCTATGCCGGCCTCGACCAGCCTCCCCCTCGTTCGTCCCAGATGTCTCCTAGACCCAGCCAAGATCCTTCCAGGGAGCCCTTCCCTGTTCCCAGTAGCAATCCCGCAAGCCAGTACACCTTGCTCGACAAGCTCGGTACAGGCAGCTTCGGTACGGTCTACAAGGCAATGCACAACGAGACAAAACAGGTAGTCGCAATCAAACAAATCGGTGCGTGTGTGCCCCCGCGCGCCTTTCCTCCCCTGACCTGTCACATCCCGAACAGACTTGGAGGACTCGGACGACGATATACTGGAGATCCAGCAGGAGATAGCCAGCCTAGCCCAGTGCGACTCCGAATATGTCACTCGATACTACGGCTCCTTCGTCGTGGCTTACAAGTTGTGGATAGTCATGGAATATCTCGCAGGAGGATCATGCCTCGACCTGCTCAAGGCTGGCGTCTTCTCGGAAGCACACATCGCAGTCATCTGCCGCGAGCTACTTTATGGTCTTGATTACCTCCACTCGGAGAGCACTATTCATCGAGATATCAAAGCAGCAAACGTCTTACTCTCCGCCGCGGGGAAAGTAAAACTCGCAGATTTCGGTGTTGCAGCGCAACTCACGAGCACCTTGAGACATACATTCGTTGGCACTCCCTTCTGGATGGCACCAGAAGTCATCCGTCAAGCTGGATACGATGCTAAAGCAGACATGTGGAGTCTGGGGATAACCGCAATTGAAATGGCGATGGGCGAGCCGCCCTTGGCAGAGTATCATCCCATGCGTGTCCTCTTCCTCATTCCCAAGGCGAAGCCTCCAGTGCTCGAGGGTGACTTTAGTCCTGCTTTCAAAGAATTTGTCTCGTTATGCCTCACAAAGGACCCTTCCATGGTACGATATACCCAACTTCGTCTGGCAGGATTCTGACGTGGTATATAGCGACCCGCAGCCAAAGAACTTCTCCAACATAGATTCATCAAGAATGCAAGAAAGACGTCATACCTTACAGAGTTAATTGAGCGCTACCAAGAGTTACGCGCTCGGTCTCCGTTAAAGGGTCTCCAAGCATACCAACCTACCATCAAAGGAACCACCAATTGGGAGAGTAATGGCACGATACGTAGTGATTGGAACTTTGACACCATCAAATCTTCATCTGCGATGGGGACGTTCAACAGTGCTGCTCGGGACCTGCTTCCTGACATGGATATCGAAGAAGCTGAGGAAAACCCTTCTGTCTATGACGAAGAACAGTCTGTTGATACAGAAGGTGCTGTCAAAGGTAGCGAGCAATTGATATCCAGTGGTGTTGGGATGAGCCGCTCGGCAGCACTTTCAACTGTTATGATCAAATCACCGCCCGAAGAACAGGACGTCCCCACTCTCCTTCCCGCGACGGACGCCTCGCCTAGTGATTCAGGAGCTTCATCTGGGCCTACTACTCCGCTAGAAGGTGGGCTCCCTCAAGATGATGCGCCCCCTGCTTACACTGGCTCCGTCCGGTCTATGAAACGTTCGTCATACGCAGCAAGGCAAAGAACGACTGGTGCCGGAACGGTTATGCGGGAGGCTGATTTAGGCTCTGGTGTGGACACGATCAGACCTGTGAAGAAAGTCGATACCATCGGTTCCCTGAGGCTTTCCGCAGAGTATGTCGGGACTGCACGTAGCAGAGATGATTCCCCTCAATCCCCGGTACCGACTTCGCCTACCAGAGAACGTTCGTCGTTTAGGCAAAGAGCAGGTGAATCAGAACGGGCTGGGCGAGTTATCGTTGACGATGTGGTCCTTCCGGTTCTCCAGAACGTGAGCGCAACCTGATCACCCTGCCTATCGTCCTTCTGACTCCCCCTCAAAGGCCATTCGCGACGACATGGACGCTCGAGAGATTGAGTCGTTGAGCATGATAGCTCGGGGTTTTACTGACCTATGCGCCGCTAATGCGACTCTCTCCTATAATGTCATCCTTGACATTCTTTCTGGCATCAACGAGTACGTCCTCTTGTGCATGCGGCGAACTCTACTTGATATTTGTGTGCAATTAAGGAATTCCGCCGTCCGGCAACACGTGCAGACTTCTCGTGGACTGTTCCCCCATAAACGAATCATTCGAAAGAGCGAGATGACAGCCAGAGGCTTGGTTGTCACTGAAGTTCAAGAGGACATCTCAGGGCCCCCAGCAGAAGCGAGTGGTTCATCGTCCGCTCACCCTCTCAAAGCGGACGACCCAGCTACACAAGTACGCAAGTCACCTATCGCTGAGCTCTTGTACATGCGTTGGCTCGAGGGACTCCGGATCAAATGGCCAAACATTCTCTCGTCATGAAATGACAAAGTTTTGACGTGTCGACTATCAGCGCAACCACTTCTGTGATTTCACAGTCGGGGATATACCCGGATCTGTATTCTATTGAATGTGATCCTTCATTCCGGTGCCTTGTGCATATTCCGAGATGAGTTGATGTTCGCGTATTCACGATATTCTATGCGTCCTACGCC
>JBBPQW010000528.1:0-17894 GCA_038092695.1 Boletus rubropictus
CCCCACCCTCTCCCCCGGTGTGGGTGCTCCTCCCTTCCCCCCCCCCTCCCTTTTCCAATTTTTTTTTTTTTTTTTTTTTTTTTTTCGTGTTCGTCATGAGTGGTGACGATAAGGGCTGAAGCTGACCCCCCGAAAGGATGCACGCATTCAATCAATCGCTTCGATATGATCAACGCATGCACGCCGCTGATATTCGTGGATCAATTGCGTACGCAAAAGCGCTCGCCCGTGCAGGGATACTGACGGGCGAGGAAGTGCGAAAAATGATAGAGGGGCTCCAGGCTGTCGGGAAGGAATGGGAGAATGGACAAGTGACTTTCTTTCCCCTTCTCTCATCAGGTTTCTGAACCTGCCGGGGTTCGTTCTAGTTCACACCTGCACCAGATGACGAAGACATCCACACTGCCAATGAACGACGATTGAGTGAGTTGATCGGGCCCCTTGGGGGTAAGCTGCACACGGGACGATCGAGGAACGATCAGGTGGCGACGGACATGCGGTTATGGTTATTGGATCAAGTGGCGGACGTACAAACGAGTCTCCAAGGGCTGCTGCGCGTCATGGTCGAGCGCGCAGACAAGGAACGGGACATCTTGTTGCCTGGGTATACACACCTCCAGGTGAGGGTTCCGGGACATGTTGACCCCCCCCCCCTCTCTCTCTCTCTTTCTTGTCCTTCTGTGTGTGGACATGCATATACTGATCGGTGCTTTCGTCTAGCGCGGTCAACCGATCCGGTGGTCTCATTTCTTGCTCTCGCATGCGTTTTCGTTCAAGAACGACCTGGACCGTCTCCAACAACTCATCCCACGCATTTCCGTCCTCCCACTTGGCAGTGGTGCCCTCGCCGGCAATCCCTTTGCCGTCGACCGCGAATTCCTCGCTAATGAACTTGGCTTTATTTCCCTGGCCGAGAACAGTATGTGGGGTGTCGGAGATCGCGACTTCGTCGCCGAGTTTCTAATGTGGTCGAGTTTGACGATGACGCATATGAGTCGGTTGGCTGAAGATTTGATCGTGTACTCGACAGCCGAGTTTGGGTTCGTCACGCTGAGTGATGCGTATAGGTGCGTCGGGTGTTGCATGTTTTGAGGTAGGGAGTGACGGTGTGGGGGGCAGCACCGGATCGAGTATAATGCCGCAAAAAAAGAACCCAGATTCGTTGGAACTGTTGAGAGGCAAGGCGGGTCGGGTCTTTGGCAACGTACGTTTATGGTTCCCTGGCGGCGCAGATGCTGATGACGGGTCGGAAGATGGCCGGGTTCTTGATGACCCTCAAAGGTCTGCCGTCGACGTATAACAAGGATTTACAAGAGGACAAGGAGCCACTGTTCGACGCCGTCGACACGATCGGAGCGTCACTCCAGATTGCCGAGGGGGTGATTGCCACGATGACGGTCAGTTCCGCATCCTGTGTCTGCCCGTTTCCTGTTGATCATTACGATTGGTTGCGGTAGATACATGGGGATAAGATGCACGCTGCGTTGACCATGGATGTACTCGCGACGGATCTGGCGGATTACCTCGTCCGCAAGGGAGTACGTGTTTTCCTACTACAGTCCGATTATGACTGACATACCTGCTCCCTCTTGGCATGTAGGTACCCTTTCGAGAGACGCACCATGTTTCAGGGCGTGCGGTGGCGTTGGCAGAGGCGCGCCAATGTCAGCTCAACGATATCTCGGTGCAAGATTATAAGCAGCTGCACGACAAGTTTGGAGACGACGTCGTGGACGTGTTTGACTTTGAGGCGAGCGTGGAGAGGCGGACGGCAATCGGAGGGCCGAGTCGCAGGACGCTGGACCGACAGATCGCTGTTCTGCGGGCTGCACTGGGGTAGTGCTGTACTCGCAGCACGAGGCGATGTCCAAGCTCATTACAAAAAAAACGTTGTACGGTATTACAAGCAGATAGATTGGACGCTGCCGCAGTAGATTGTTTGTAGTCGTTTGTTGCAACGCGCCAAGGCGACAGAAAAAAAGAGGACCACAACGTCGACAGGGTTACGGACTACTCATCTCCATTGATCATCTAGCCTCCCTTTCGACGTCCTACTACCATGGATAGACTAGCAGCAATGAGAGTTAGTGTCCCCTTCATCTTTTCGTCGACACCCGCTGAGCATAGCCCCACCCCGTATAGGCCCAACAGCAGGGCAGGTGAGCATGACGTTTCCTCATACACTGGCGTAATGCTGATGACTTACACCCGCTTAGCCAGCATCGAGCGAATCCATTTGTCGGACAGGACGACTTTGCGTACGAAATGACTGAAGCCAGGGATAGCACGACTAACCTCACCGCCGGAGACGCTAGCGACACGATGGGTGCATTTTACGCTGAAGTACGTATACTGTCCTACCAGACACGCCTGACGCTCAACTCGTCGTCGCCGTGTTCGACCATCTCCTAATTCCGTATGTCTGTTTTTAAATGCCACAGATATCTTCCCTTCAAGATAGCATCAAGACGTTCAATGCCAATGTAGCACGGATCGACGAGCTTCATTCTCGGTCGTTGAATAGTACCGACGATGCGGTTGCCCAGCGGGATGCGGCCCAGTTGACAGAATTCATACAGGAGACAAGCGCGCTGAGTGCGACGTTGAAAAGGCGTATTCAGGCATTGGAGAGACAACCTGCAGGCGGACGGGACGGTCAGATTCGGAAACAACAAGTAAGAGTCAGCGGAAAGGGGCAAAGATCATGCTGACCACCAGTTCATTTCGTAGACGGCTTTCGTCAAGTCCAAATTCGTGGATGCGATTCAAAACTATCAACAAGTGGAACAACAGCACAGACAAAAGTACAAGCAACGGATGGAGAGGCAGTTCAAGATTGGTGAGTTCTGTCTGGAGAGGGGATATCCTTTGTCTGCGATGGTTGAGTTGGGGTATAATTAGTCAAACCGGATGCGACGCCGGAGGAGATACGGGCAGTGGTCAACGATGAATCTGGTGGCCAGATATTCAGTCAAGCTGTCAGTGACCATACTACGCATTTTGATGTCTCGAGTTGACTCGACCTAGTTGATGAACTCGAACCGATATGGTGAATCAAGAGCTGCCTACCGAGAGGTTCAAACACGGCATCAGGACATCCAGCGCATCGAGCAGACTATCGCAGAACTCGCGCAACTGTTCAACGATGTGCGTCGAACAATATTGTTTGGTGACATGTCACTGACCTTTTTAGATGAGCATCATGGTAGAGCAACAGAATGATGTAATAAACAATATAGAAATGACCGCAGCAAACATTCAAAAAGACATGGAAACGGGGTATGCTATGCACTCTAGTATACTCTACTATATCTAACCTCTGCACTCCAGACTTGACCACACGGAGAGGGCCGTTGTCTCTGCTCGTGCTGCAAGGAAAAAGAGGTGGATCTGCTTCTTCATTACACTCGTCATTCTTGCCATTGTCGCCATCATTGTCGCAGTTGTCGTCACCAACAACACAAAGCATTAGGCAAATCGCCTGTCTCGTTTGCTTCTCCTTGGTTTATGTTTCTTTCTGTTCTTTTCTTTTTTTCTTTTTTTTTCGCCTTTAATGGCGTCGCATGTGCTGCCTTTGTTTGCTCGTCGCCCATGGTAGCATGCCACTCCTTTAGACCGGACTGAACATTGCTCACTAGACTACCATTTCCCTCTGGGCTTGTACTTAACCACTACCGTCCACGCTCTTTTCCGTCTTCATCACTATCTACTTAATCGAATCTAGTTAGCGATGATTCGGGTTATACAAATCCTGGAGATCGATTACTTTTTTTTTTTTGCTATATGCGTCTCGGCCTACAATCGGGTTTGGAACGTAGCTTTGCGGTGTGGGTCATCTTGGCACGCAGCTGGATTGGCCAGAGGGAGCTGACTTCAGTACGGGAAGACCAAGTCTCCAGGGAGAAATAGGGCATATTTCGATCCCCAAGTCGTTGTATGATTCGACGACGTCGGGGCAACGGCTCCCTTGTTCATCTAAGCAGACTTGCCGCATTCAGCGCATCCACATCATGATATCCATGTCACTCTACATAACAAGAAACATGGGCATGTGGTGAGGTACATCGCGCGATATAAATATGACATCGACTAGAACAAGGCAATCCAGGTCGTTGGAAAATGGAACGACGTGTAAATCAAGTATGTACGTACCGATGGATTCACTGGGAGGACGGTCGTCGCAAGGCGTGTGGCGGCGGCGGTGGCGGCTGGTGGTGGGATCATCTGTCTGGCGTGAACCGTGCTTGAGCTCGAACCTGCCGATGAAAGCAAGGATGCCGCACCCTTGCTTTCTCGACCATCGACGAAACGAACTTGAAGCCTCAAAGTCTTGCGCGTCGTCTCAGGTTCGCCAACGGAGTTCCGCTTGCCATGGCTTCTCCGCCGACATCCGCTGAGAATGAAGGAGGCGGGTGAGGTGATCATATCGACTTATCACGACCAGGTGCCTTGTTTTTTTTCTCATAGAGGAAATGAATACCCTCACGTATACCCGTTATTGGAATACAAGTGGTTACAGAGGCCGGACTTGAGGAACAACACGGTCTGATTGACATGGAAGAGGCTTGTGGGATCTAGGAGCTTGACTCAGCATCCACGCAGCGCAAGGTCACACTTGAAGCGTCCGCCCCGAGATCTTGGGGTGAGTCCCAAGTCGACGGGTGATGATGGTATTATGGCCATGGATTCAGGGATATTTCTGACTTGAACGAATACACTCACGTTAGTGTTGGATGTCATTTTGAATGAAGAGGGTCCATACGAGTGCCAACATCGGATAACACGAGTGACAGTGCCACGTATGAAACTAGCCGTAACTGAAGTTGAGGTAAGAGGACTACCTGCACAATGTCGGGGAATCTGCACATGGGTTGTCTCGTTAGCGAACCCAGCCGAAGACGACGTAACTTACACGACCATCAACGTTCAAAAGGGGGATAGAGTGGGAAGTGCGAGTGGCTTGCTTGTGGTACAGCCAACTTGCCTGAAAAAATAAAGGCACTCACGCTTCTACGGTAGTGACTGTAGCAGCAGCTTGTCGAGGTGAGATGGACCGGGGTCAAAAAAATCCATATGGAATGTCCGCACATGCTGTGGGCGCCAGCGTTCCATCTGTCTCAGAGTGCTCATATAAACGTGGAGTGCACGAGTCGGCTATACATCATGAGCGAAATGTTGCGTCTTCCACAAAGGCGAGACGGAGAACCGCCAAAATACCCGCGGAACTGGAATACGAATACACGAGATATGAGCTGCGTCTGTCTTCCGGGCGACGGAGGCGCGTTAACGAGAGCCGATTCAGACCACGGGCGAGACAACCGGGCCTCGACTGAGCCCGATGACATTAATCTTGTTGACTTGTCTCGAAACCTATCACAGAACGGTGATGGTGGCGGATTGTTACGACCGGGATTCACCGCAAGGGACAGTTGGATGTTACTGTATTTACCCTAAATTGGGGGCCTCAATCCTGCGTCAGCTCCGGGAACGCAAGATGTGAGTTATCAGGTCTGACCGAGGATGAGAAGAATTAATACCCTGTCTGTCGTGGCTCAGGACTCGCATGTCTTTGAGCTCCCATGTTTCCAGACGTATGTCAGATAAACTTGGTGGAGACTTGCCGGGTATCACCATATCCTGCCATAAGCGTTTGTGTTCTGTATCAGCCCGGGCTAATAAGGAGAACAGCTGGAGTCCATGCGCTACCCTACGCTGCCGAGTGAATGCCATCGGAAGCGAGCTGGTCGAGCATCGATGCATCACTGGCACGGGGGAAGGCCGCTTCATATTTGAAGGGCTTTCTTGACCGATGCCGGTCGTCCAGATATGCCAACGAGGCCTGACTCTGAACAAGCCGATCACTACGCGCTGAAACAGCTGTCCATGTCAAGCTCAACTTGAGGACGCATCACGATGATCCCTTGCGATACGGTTTTAGAAGATTTCAAGGGCGTTCCACGAGGGCCGTGGAAACATGCACGTTCGAGATGGGCCAGGCCAAGAGCGGTCCAAGTATCGAGTTGGCGACTAATCAGGGCTGTTAGCCCGAACGAGTCTGGCAGAGCAGCTCTCGCCAGAACCAGATATGATTTTTCCGATGAGAAGGGGGCAAACCTGCGGCAGCACGACAGCTCGCTGGTACGCGTGAGCCAGAATGCTCAAGAAAACATGAGACGACAGCCTGGATGGCGAAAGAGACCGGGCCAGCATCACGATATAGCCAAGAGTTGCCTAATCTCGTCGACAGCCCACTCAAGAAAATATCTCAAGCTGGCGGTAATTTGGTAACTGGGTATTATGGAGCCAGGTCGGCAAATGCTTGTCACACCGATCCCATTGTCCAACACGGAAAAAAAATCTGAGCACAACCGAAGGCACACGTTCAGCACTGCTCCCGCATCATTAAATAATCATGCAATAAAACCTTATCTGACTATTTCCTCAAGGGCGGACGGCCATCGTGGGCGAGGTGATGCGCAGCAAGACGTGAGAGAATGAGTGAATTCCCGGAGGCGAAAGACTGAGTGGAAACGTGGGTGGGCGATGTGTTCGTGTTCACGTTTGTGTGGTGGTGTGGGAGGAAAACAGCTGCTGTCTGTATGGTTCAGGGGAAATTAATCAGACTGCATGCGGGAAAGAACGACAAGTTAACCAGGAGCCTCCGTCACAAGTGGATCTAGAGTTTTCCATTTCGAATTATGACAAGTCAGCACCACGAACTGCAGGCAGAAGCTGGAACCCGCAGCACATGGGGCATAACGTCAGTAGGAAGATAAGGCTGAGAATCGGACGGACGACGGAGCAGGTTACGAGGAAAGGGGGACGGAACAAGTAGTCGTTTGTAAAAGGAATGAAAACTAAATAATGAAATCAAAGCTCGTATATATAGGAAGTTTACGCACTCGCAATGATAAAAGGGTCCGGATACATAGATGCGATTTCGTAGGTGTATAGTCCGTGAAAACGAACCGAGGGCAGTGGATGGAAAACGGGGAAGACGGGGGGGGGATCTGAACGACTGCCAGTGCCGGATGATAAGTGCACGATTATCGGCAGCCAAGGCTTCGGGAGGGCCCTGGGCCGCCACAGAAGCACAACAAAATTTCTAGGGGTAGACAAACTTGACATTCTTCTATGCCGCACTGTGACACTGAGATATATTTGCACCGCGTTCCAGAATACCGGGCGAGGCGGTGGGCCTGCGTGTGAATGGACGTTGGGAAAATGCAGTACTGAGTAAAGTTCAATGATTGCATGCTTTCAGCATACGCTGCTGTGGACGGATCGACGTCAGGCGCTCCGGTACAGAGTATGTTCCTGCTATGATCGAAGCTCTGAATTGCGCCGGTTGGTAACCCAGGTGCAACGTGGAACGACCAAGGCTCGAGCGCAGCGGAATCACACTTCAGGTGCGAAACCGCTATATCCTGGTTCGAGAGCCTGCAGAGTCCATCAGTTAGCGAAGGCTTGCACGGGAATTAGGACTGCCCACCCGTCCAAAAAAAAACGCAGCATTTGCATGCTAGCCTGATCAGTGATTGAACCCGTAAATCTGATGCGACCAGCTTCATGATGCGGACATGAATAGTGTGTATCGCCCTCGTCTCCCTTCGAAGCTGCTCGCACCTTCCCTCACTCTGGACAGGATTTGACACGCAATAATATTCAGGCCGTTAGACCGAACCAGACGATGGGAGTCAACCCACATTACAACTCGTCTCTTGTGTCATAGAACCCTTCTTCTTCTTCCCCTTCTTCCCAATCTCGATCGCTTTCCCTCTCTGTCTCCCCATCACGCTTCATATCGAATACTGCATTTCGCAGCACGTCCGTTAAGCGTGCATACTCTTCAGCAGTCACATCAACTTGCACCGCACCATCACCATTGCCATCCATCGGTATTTCCTCCAGAATCTCGATGACAATTTCGCCATTTTCACCTTGATTGAGATAGACTTGTGGATTGCTGCCGCTGAACCCTTGAATTTCGGGCGACTTCATCAAAGCTTCCACAGCCCGTTTCCAAAAGTCGTCCAATTGACCATCACCTTTATCACCGGAGTTCGATCCTACGGAACTCTGGAGAGGCGCCGAAGTAGGTACAACGAAACGAGATTCCCGATTGAGAAGATGGAGGGGGTGGTCGGATTCATTCACATTCACCTGCTCGCCTGATTGTCTTTGTTCAAGCTGTGTTGACTCGGAAGGAGAGACCTGGTCAGAAATCGGGTCGATGATTTGTCGACAGCGGACGAGCAATTCGTCGCGTGTTTCTAGACGGGATCTAAACCCAGGTTCACCACATAAGCGTGGCGTCTGTACTACGAGGACGTAGGAACATGTCTTGGCTTCCCGGACGAGCAGTATAGAGTCGGCCATCGTCATCGAACAGTGGAACTGACAGCCATCATTCATTAATCAATCTTGGGGCGACAGACTGATTCAGCTTGCCTGAACCTCGACTTCACGGGGTTTCCCAGTTTTATCGCAGAACGTGCCATCACCCCAACGTTGAACAAGATAACGAGAACCTGGACCGTGTGTAACCTCCAAATTGGCAGCATGAGGATATTGGTCAGCGACGACGACATCTGCTCTGCTGTCTGGTGCAACGGGGGAACGACCGAGCGTGAAGGATTCCCACTGGATAGATCTCAGAAAATATTCTCAAAGCAATCACGGAAACATGCCTGTGGATCCTCGGCAGGTTCATATGGCCCTGGTTAGGATATTATTTGAGCACGCCAAGCCATTCATCCAAGCGTGTATTACCTGTGGGTGGCTGCGTGGGAGTGAGCTCTTTGAATTGTCTAATTTCCTTGTTGTGACAATAAGAATACGTGAACCAGGTTTGTCGACGCTAACGGGAAGAAATCAGGAATGGACCGCGACCAGATACGATGATCGCACATAAAGGCATTTTCCGGACAAAGGCTGAAGCAATGACCAGCTGTTACGGAGTGTCGTATCGCCATCAAAGTCTTCTGTTGCAGTGCCTGTATCACGTGCGGGGGGGATGAGGCAAAGAAACTCATTATCAGGGCCAATTTTCATGTGCTGGAGAGAATAATCCAGCTTTTCTGACTGCGCTACGCCCCAGTCACGTCAGTTCAAGGAGCCCGTAATACGTGACAGACATACAGACATTAGGTGTGCCGTGGAGCGTTCCAGTTTCAGAACTACCTATTTCCTTCACACCGGCCTGCGAGTACCACGCAGGTGGGCCCCATGATTCGCCAAGGAACTCCTGCTCACCACCCCGCAAGCCATCCTGGATCCAGCGTTGTGCGGTGTCATTCAGGACGGGCAAGTCGTTGAGAAAGGTGACGCGATACTTTGGGAGTGCGTAAAGGTCTTCAGGGCCCGAGTACAGCAATCGCGCTTGGGAGAACGCGGCGGGCGAAACAACGAGGGCAGCGAGCGTTGAGCGTCTCATCAGGAGTGGCAATATGCAAGTGGCCAAAGACTTGCGCTAATTATATCGCCGACTGAAAGTGGAAGGGAGGCCAACTCCGCGGCCCGGGTCCATGCGGTATGAAAATAATAATAATAAAGTAAAACGAAAAAAAAAAAAAAAAAAAATTAAGATTAAAAAAATTCCACCTCCATCGTCTCAGGACGGCTGCTGATTATCTGGCCCGAGCCCTGGCATATCTTCTGCGCGTGCGACGTTGTTTACTCAAGGTTAACGCGCGGAGGCCACGCAACCGTCAATCGCCGATCGGCGGCTGTCAGCATGCGTTGGATAGTCATCCAAGCATGTATTGCGGCTGGAATGGGAGCCTCCTTGTACTGTGTGAGATGGTCTTCATGCTGCTGTACTTTGGCGGTGGCAATCCCTGAGAGAGCAACACAAAATCGACAAGGAATGAATTTCCTGTATGCTTCGCCCGCCCATTTACGTACGCATTCCCCCCGAATATCAGGGGTTTAAAATCTTCGAACAGGCAGATTGCCCGACGATAATAATAAATCCTCGTTTTGGCCCAAAATTCCACGCGAGGGAAACAATTGCAATACACGTCCCAACTATATTCGGTAGGGGGATAATATTCCGTTAAAACGAGGGCTTCACCCTTTCCCCGCTTTTACTCTCCCCTCGACGCGGACGTCCTTTGCTGTCGCCATCAACTTCCCGTGATCACCATTCTCCTAACACCCATACATGTCCGCCTCCCCACAGCAAGAGGACACAACGGACAGATATGATGAAGATATCGAAGAAAATGATCAGCCAAATCCAGAGGAAGTAGACGGTAAGCTCTTGTCGCCTCGCCTGTGCACATCATTTTTTCCAAAATTTATGTCGCTTCGTTAGCCGCTGCAACACCCGAAGACGCGCAACCTGCCAAAAGGAGGCGCGGCCGCCCCAAAGGCAGTAAAAACAAGAAATCAGGGGCTGCACCTGCCACGACAGTCCCCTCAGACAGCGCACTAGCAAAGAAGAAGAGGGGGAGACCACGCAAGGTATACCTATCTTACTACCTCAACTGTCCCTGATTCTCGACTGACCCGCTCCCTTACAGGAAAAGAAAGCGGATGATTCAGGCGTTGAGGAGCCGCCTGCCAAGCGGAGACGTGGTCGTCCGCGTAAAGAGCAGAAACCAGAAGAAGCTACTGCAATGGCCACATCTGCCGCTGCCTCTGGTGAGGGTTTGGCTGAAACGAGCGTAAAGAAGAAACGAGGTCGGCCGCCGAAGAAGACTTAGGTCATCCCTTCTCTCCCTCCCTTTACATCCCCACTGTTTTCGACTATGTTCCACTTCTTGCTTTCTTGTATACCAAATCCTTACGACAAAGCACGACTATTGACTCTTGCTTTCTGTGTTTCTACAAGGTAAACCTTACGTAGACCAAATAATGGCGCATCTCATGGGATTTCTTGCCTGCTGACCAGTTTCTGATGAACCGTGCGCATTCTCTTGATTATTTTTGTCGCCTGTGAACGATCATGTCGATGGCCAGCTCCTTTCAGAAACATGTGTCGCTAGTCAGCTCTGCGGGATATCCTCATGTAACACCGTGCCAAATTAATCACCGTTCAGCGCCCTGTGTCACGACGAGAGAAAATTCTAATTGAACCCATGGCTTATGGTACAATGTCACCGGCATTTCTCCGTAATCCGAGGGAATTAGCCAGCAATGAGAGCCACGGGGTCAACAAAGTTAACACGTCCAAAAACCCTGTCACCGCCGCTGCAGCCAACGGACAACATGAAGCCCAACATAGAGCCCTGTAGTACCGAGAACTGCACTACCGAGACACCCGACGAAGGAGAGTATGGAAGACTGCCTTGCCGCCTTCGCCCGAGCCGTCGCATAGCCAATATCTGGGCGGAAAGTAACCATCGCGTAGAGTGGCAGCCATCCTGTAGGGTACGGAGATGGGAACGGGACAGTAGCCAATGACCGCGTGACCGAAGCAACGGAGTCCCTGCTGAACGTGATCGTATACAGTAAATTGTCGAGTGCCTTCTTGAAAAGGTATATGGGTGTTGTCACAGAATGCCGCATTTCGATACTGCAGCGGTGAACGATAAATGGACACCTTAGTAACGGATGATGGACTTACTAATTATCCATGGCGAGTTCACAGATGGCAACAAGATCCTCGTGCCTTGTTTCAGTGTACTTGGACAGGGCATTCAATAGCCTCGTGTCCGTGGGTTCTTGGTCTCCTGAGTGGGTTACTGGGCTGCAAGGAATTACGCCCTCCTGCAGAAGGAGTGCCCGCAAAACCCTAACATCCTCCAGACCGCAGTTGAGGCCCTGTCCGTAAAAGGGCACCATGGAATGGGCAGCGTCGCCCAATATAACACACCGATCCTTGTAATGATACGGCTTTGCCTAATGGGATTTGGATCTCTGAGATCCCTGACCGTCAAAAAGTGTCCAGGTAAAGCGCACCTTGATACTAATAAGTGGACTTCGCGGGTTCTTGGCGAAGTCGTCGAGTAATTTGTCCTCTCCGAGCAGGAGGAGGGCATCCGGGAAGTATGTCCTGAACCATGATAAGATCGCTTCGCGAGCAACTAAGCGATCAAGGTCGATGGTGGGGGCGAACAGCGTGCATGTGAAAGACTTGTCCTTGAAACGGAGTGAGCTGGCAGGTGGGAAAAAGTGAGACACAGGCACTTACTTTGTTTGGGAGCGCGATGAGCATGAAGGAGTGGCGAGGCCAGATGTGGAGGTGATTCGGATCAAGCAAGAATACAGGCTGACCATGCTCATCACGTCCTGCCGGCATTTTAAGTTCAATATATTCATGCGGAATATATTCCTGCTGGAAGTTCATTCTGGGTGCCTTCAGTCAGCATCGAACCCCACCAACAAACAAGTTAGCACACCTTACGACCTTCATTAGTTGGTGACGAACAACGGAATAGCTACCGTCAGCACCTACGCACAGGTGAAAGGTTGCTCGGACATCCGTCTCTGTGTCTGTGTCTCGGGTAATCATTGTCTTGTTGTCAAAATCGACGCAGAGAACCTTGTGATTGAAGCACAAGTGGACATTTGGAATGGCAGATGCCTCCTCAAGCAAGCCTTCATTGAGAAGTGCGCGATCTATGGAATTGATGCACTACAAGAAGAAAACGCCCGAAGGTATTCGTTAGGATATACCCGACAGACACGCGAATGAGGCATAATACTCCAATCAATCAATACGCGTGAATCTACCCACCTGTCCATCCTTGTCATACTGCTGACTATGTTGATTTCCGTGAACATCGTGAATCATCCGACCACGCATTGGGATGATGGTCTGTAGAAATCTGGCGGTGGCAGCTGGATCAACGACTTGTAAAGCGGCGATTCCGCGAGATGAGATCGCGAGGTTAATCGAGCGCTGCTGAGCAGCGGCCTTGGAAGAGGGGAGTCGTAAATCTGGTGGGGTTGAAGTTAAATGTAACTAGTATACAAACCAACAGCTTACCGGGTCGTGCTTCATAGACGACGACATCCCAGCCCAACTTGGCGAGGGATATCGCCGCAAGACAGCCGACGGGGCCAGCGCCGACCACAATTGCCGCTAGCGGTTTGCCTACGTGGTGGTCTTGACTCATGGCCAACGTATACACATGTTTAGGGATACCAGTCCGGTCTACACCTGATTGAGGGATGCCGGCAGATCTAATCGACGGCCGCTATCTGCCTCACCATGTTCTCACCCGACCACAAAGACCTCACCATCGCGCTCACCGATGACCAGTTCTTCATCCCAACAAACAAGGAATTCAGCACCCAGCTTTCGGTGCCAAATGGTTGCCATTAGCCGCTTTCACCAGGGACAGAGCACACTTACGACGTCTTTTTTCGTACCATTCAGGTGACCAGCGATGCGCATACCTCTGTGGTAATTCTTTGGGCCTATTGGCTAAACGATCAAAGGCTCTCCTTGAAGAAGAGTTGCACGTATGGGAAACTCGGTGAACTACCCGCTGCAGATATCGTTTGATCATGCTTATTTATCGTCAACACATTTCTCAGGGCTGTGGAAGGCCACTTCAACCACCCACACGACCGTGAATGGATGAATATTGCAGATACAGTCACCCCTCTACTTGCACAATTAGTTGGTGGGTGTGCCTCTTAGAAATATCAGCCACATTATTTTTCAGGTTTTGTATCTCCTTTCTCAGGTGCTCGGGAGAAAGAAGTTGCTTGTATGGGGTCGTTGACTGCGAATCTGCACCTTATGATGTCAGAATTTTACAACCCCACCCCCACTCGCTTCAAGATTCTCTGTGAAGGCAAAGCTTTTCCCTCGGACCAAGTATGTGCAAGTATTTCTTTTTTCATACAGGCACTACAACGGACCTGCCTCAGTATGCATTTGCCTCGCAAGCTCGCCTGCACGGATATGACCCGGCTCAGGCGATTATCGAGATGCTTCCTCGACGTGGGGAGTTCACCCTTCGCGAATCGGATATACTCGATACGATCGCTAAGGAGGGTTCGTCCATCACCCTCGTAATTTTCAGCGGCGTGCAGTATTACACTGGACAGTGGTTTTCCATGAAGGCGATCACTAATGCTGCACAGGCACAAGTAAGTTTCCGAACCCCTTACGTGCCTTTACGTATATGCCCCTACTCCGAGCACCGACACTTGCACTCGGATTTCGGTCGTTTCTGTTAGGGTTTCACGAACGAAATTTGAGCTCTAATACATATTATATTCAGGGTTGTATCTGTGGCTGGGACCTCGCGCACGCAATCGGCAATGTTCCCATGGCCTTACATGACTGGAACGTTGACTTCGCGGTGTGGTGCTCGTACAAATACCTCAATTCAGGTCCTGGTGGTATCGGCGGTCTTTTTGTCCATAACAAGTGGGAACGCGAGAAAGCGCCACAGTACGCATTCCTTCTCTTTCTGGTTACAAGATTGCTGGACTAGAAATTTACAACACCTTAGGTATGCAGGGTGGTGGGGACATGACCCCGCCACACGGTTTTTGATGCCCCCCGAATTCTCTGCCATACCCGGCGCTCAGGGATACCAGCAATCCAATCCGTCTGTATTGGCAACAGTTTCGTTGCTTGGCAGCTTACAGATATTCAAAGAAGTCGGCATGATGGAGTCTTTGCGTGAGCGGTCAGTGTTGCTGACCGGCTATCTGGAATCTCTTCTGGTCAAATCAGCATTTTACGTGGCAGTCGAATTGGTCGCCGAAAGATACCCGCCTGAAGATGGAGAACTTCAAACACACAAACTACAGCCTGCTTTCACCATCATGACTCCCCATGCGCCAGAGTCGAGGGGTGCTCAGCTGTCTTTGCTCTTCCTACCCACCGGATCCGGTGTCATGGCAGAGGTGCTTGAATATTTGTTCTCGAAAGGTGTTGTCGGGGATGAGAGGAAGCCCGACGTTATTCGGCTGGCACCCATCCCACTGTATAACACCAAGCTAGACTGCGAGCGAGCAGCCTCGGCACTAGAAGAAGTATTTCAATCGCTGATGAAACAGCACGACTAACAAGAGGTTAATGTATATTTCCCTCTCAGACTGCCTCCGCACCGACAATACCCTTGATGTAGCTATCTACCGTAGCAATATATCTGGGACTGTTCAAGATATTATCGTGCTCGTCTTCCAAGTCATCGAACGACTTGGAAACCAGACATGAATTCCCCCTCAGGAAATTGTACATTCCCTCGCTCTGAATCTTGTCTACGAGCGTATCCCCTTTAGAGTGCATTATGAGCCAGCATATATGTCGGCCTTTCGGATTAATCGTCGCTTTGAATGCTGACACGTCCTCGAAAGAGCCCCTTTTTCTAAATGTATTTTCGATGAACCAGGATCTGTACACCGGAAAGCTGGAGAGCAACGAATCGATGTCATATATGCCCCCTGACATGATAATCGCCATTGTAGACTGGACGAGTTCGTCAGACGGAGAGACGCTCTCCGAGCCACTCGGCATGTGCAGGAAAACAGAACACAGCATGTGTGCAGAGCAACTGTGGCCAATCAGAAAGAGCTTGGTCGGTTTCCAGGGCAAGCGTCCCCCGTTTTCCGTGTGCCACGAGAGGACGAACTCGAGAAATCGGAGGATATCTTCGGCGTGGGCTGGGTGGTGGAGGTTGTTGTCTGGGGTGGGTTCCCTGGGTGTGAGCCGATAGTTGGGAAGCGCGACCGGGTACCCCGTGGATATAGCTAGCTCGCGACCCAACGCAGCATGATCGGCCTTATCCTCCCTGATGCCGTCAATATTTCAGTATACTTGGACGATAAATGCCTCACGCTCTCCACGCCCCCCCGTGGATGAAACAGATGAGAGTGGCTGTGCCTTGATGACGACGAGAAGTGTTTATTGTGTGCTTTGGGAGATAAATGTCAAATGTCTGGAATGTGTTCGGTACTGAGGGAAGATATGGAACATCGAGAAATTCGACGAGCTCCATGAGCGCAGGCCGAAGTGACGTCACCTTGGACAGTATAAAATAATATTTTATGCATGGTTTTAAATAAATAAAATTAACGCGAGCCTTTCGAGATAGCAACTGCGGCAGCCGCTCTCCGCCCAAGAATAAAAGCTAAATATTCACTTATCATCTTTATAAACCTGATTCAGAATAGTTAATATAACAATTTTCTAAACTGAAATGTTCAAAAGGAGAATTTAAAATTGGTTGATAATACAAAAAGATACAGATTTTAACCCTTTTTTAACTTGTTTTCCTGGAATATTAGTTTGGTCGACTGGAGTAATCACCATGCGGCGGGCGCAGGGGAACAGTATAAATTCCATCATTTCATAGCTCGCCTTGCTCTCTCTTCCTTATCACCCCCACCCAACAATGGCTCTTACCTTGTCCAGCATATGCAAAGTGAGTCCATTCTGCTCTCGCTGTCTCCTTCTCTGATACTTGTTGTAGGTCATGTAAGTTTAAACGAGCCCATTCTCGGCCGTGGTGTCTGGCTCAATCGTCTCATCGAGTTTCGCTTTTATCTTGCCACCGTTGGCAGTGTTATTGGAGCGGGGCTGCGGGGGTGATTTCGTACGTTCCCTCTCCGCAGCCACGACGAACGTTCCTCATCCGCTCCATAGGTTATTAATATTTGTTTGACGATTCTGGGTTGGCTGTGAGCATCGCGCTGTTTTGTCCGTAGGATTGACCTCTCTGACCTGCTTTCCCCAAGGCCCGGCGTCATCCATGGTTAGGACATTGATACCATTCGTGTTCTTTCACTGAAGATATCTCGATAGCATTCTACATCATCTCGAAATGAGACAGTGACATAATAGCGGCCTCTTTTTTCGGTTGATGCACGAATGTTCGCACTTGACAAGAATGCCCAGACAAAGAGCTCCAGTATGTTGAAATGCCGTGTATTACTCTCACGAATCTATTCACTCTCTTCTGCCTCTTCCACTGATTCGTCGTCGTCATCTTCATCTTCATCGTTATCATAGTCTTCGTCGTCATCTTCTTCACTCTCCTGCTCGTCAAATTGTTTTATCATGTGAGCTCCTACAGTCCAACATTTCTTGAAGTTCTCCTGAGAAGCTGGAGGCTTTGCCCCTTCGCCTTGTGCACTCGGTTGCCTGTGCCAATTTCGAATATCATCTTCCTCTACAATATCTTGCTGGTATAGTGCAGCCAGGATCTGTCCGAACAGAGGCAAGCGGTCCGATGAAGCGCAGCACTCCTGCGGACAGTTGATGTCAGCAACTTGACACAGGTCTTCCTTCATTATCATTACCTGCAAGATCTCGATAGTCTCCACTGCGTCGACACCGCCAATCTTGTCGATTAGGTCACCCCACCTGCTAACCATAGCAGTGATTTCTTGCCGTTGTGGTCGTCCACCGCCCTCCACTATCCTTATTCGACTCACAATGCCTGCCACTACGGCTTGCCTGACCATTCGGAGAGGAACATTGCTCGCCATTCTGAGTGTCTTTAGCTCCACGGCTGCGTTATCGACAGAATGACCCTCGGCAAATGCTCTGTCCAGTGACTGTGTGACCTCATGTCGGAATTCGGAGAGTGCAGCAGAGTCCGCTTGCGCGACGAGGTTGGAGGGTGCACTCAAAGGAAGAGACGTAGAGGATGATGTTGGACTCTGTTGTCCGACTCGATCTTCGTAGTCCGAGTCCAACTCTGATTCTGATTCTGGTTCAGAGGATGTCACCGAACCTGGATCCGACAATTCGAGGTCAGAAGCACCATCACCTAGCCATGTCAATCGGTAAGCATATGGGCTGCGTAAACAGTCATGGAGACAGAACATACCAATGCGCATGAGTCGCTGGTTGATGGGGTGCTCAATTCCATCGATATCTTCGTCTTCGTCGATGTCGGGCTCAGGCCATATAATCGCATTGGATTCCGGCCCAAGTTTTTCGAGCGCGGCAGGATCCTGATCTAAGCAATACA
>JBBPQW010000529.1:0-17865 GCA_038092695.1 Boletus rubropictus
AACAAAGGTGCACATATAAATATTATGTCTGAGTTTGAAATAGTTCACACACTTCTTTATTCCCAACCACATCATCATGAGATCCATTTCTTCTACTCAGAAAAACACCATTCTCTCTATGCTTGATGCTGGCCAGTCAGCTCATTCTATTTCCTCCACCACTGGTCTCCATGCCTCTACCATATCAAGGCTTCGCTCCAAAGAGCATTCTGAGCTTCAGAAGTCTGTTGGAGGTTGCCCATCCAAGCTTTCTCCTACCAATTTTCATTATGCCATCTGTCTCATTTCATCTGGAAAGGCAGAAAATGCTGTCCAGGTGACCAAGGCTCTTACAAATGTGGTCAACCAACCCCTCTCTACCACCACAGTATGCCAGCACTTGAAAAAAACTGGTATGAAGGCTATGGTGAAGTCTAAATGCCCCCTTCTATCAGCTAGATATCACAAGGCTTACTTGGACTTTGCCTATGCTCATAAGGATTGGACTATAGAGGACTGGAAGAAGATAGTATGGTCTGATGAGACTAAAATCAATCACCTAGGGTCAGATGGGCAAAAATGGGTGTGGAAAAAAGCAGGTGAAGGGCTTAATGATAGATTGGTTGAAGGACCCTAAAGTTTGGAGGAGGTTCTCTCATGATATGGGGGTGTATGACTTGGCAGGGAGTTGGATATGCTGCCAAGATTGATGGTAGGATGGATGGAGACCTTTACCTTCAGATTTTGAAGGATGAGCTGCTGAATACTCTGCAGCATTATGGTCTATATTCTCCTAACATGATCTTTCAGCAAGACAATGATCCCAAGCATACTTATAAAAAGGTGAAAGAGTGGCTTGGAGAACAGGAGTTTGGGACTATGATATGGCCAGCATAGTCTCCTGACCTCAACCCCATTGAACATCTCTGGAGTCACCTCAAAAGAAGGCTAGCAGATCAAGAATATCCTCCTAGTGGAATTCATGAGTTATGGGAGAGAGTTCAGGTGGAATGGGAGGGGATATCACTTGAGGAGTGTCACAAGTTGATTGAAAGCATGCCTAGGAGGGTTGAGGCAGTGCTCAAGGCAAAAGGAGGCTATACCAAGTATTAATACCCACTTTATACCAATAGGTGCAAAACTGTTGCAATGATATTGCTGTTTTGAAATAAACATAACTCCACAGCCTCTGACCCAAATCACATGATCCAAAGGCCAGATTGTAGCCAAGAGTGTGTACTTTGTTTGTCCCCACCAAAGCTAAGCGGAATTCCCACGGGTGTTTGTGGTGCACTGTGCACACCACATCAGGGTTAGGCATTGCAATGGTTTTGGAGGTCACTATATCTTGACCAGTTTTATAGCAACCTGTTCTTTTTTGATTATTATGCAGAGGTATTCAACTTTAGGGCAGTTAGACTGACATTTTTTGAGTTTTAGGCATAAATCAAGTTCTTTCATGCATGCTAAGATGTGGCAGGTTTGTTTTTTGTGGGTGTTATTATTTGAGGAGAAGATGAGGAGGTTGTCCATATGAATGACTGGCAATTTTTCAGCTATTATATTACAACATGAGTTATTCATAAATTACTAAAAGGTGGGAGAGGAGTTTGAAAGCCCAAAGAACATGGCATTATGTTCATAGAGGCCTTTATGGGTAATGAAGGCTGCTTTCAATTGGTCACCATTTTTTATTTGAATGTTATTATATCTCCATTGTACATTGAACTTTGTATATACATTCACATTTTTTAATTTATTGATGAGGTTAGAGATGAGGGGAAAAGGGTAGATGTCTTTGACCATGTGTTTATTCAAATATCAGTAATCTTGGCAGAGATGCAGACCGCCATTTTTTTTTTGACAAAGAAAAAGGGGGATGCCTAAGGGGATTTTAAGGGACAAATCTTGCCCATTCTAACATTTTCCTTGATAAAGTCTTTTGTCACTTTTCATTTATTGGAAGTGAGAGGGTAAATCTTGGCAATTTTTGGAATGAAAAAGTTATCCAAGTTGATTGTGTGGTCATAGGGTCATAATGGGAGAACATGGTTAGTGGCTTCTTTTTCAAAGATTAACTTGAAGTCTTTATATTCTTCAGAGAGGACAGTCTTTTCATTCTTCTTTTCTGCTTCTTTTGCTAGTTGTGTAGCCTCAGTATGGGCATAGATGGCCTTGGCTCTCCAATGTCAGGAGAGTTTGGTAAGTTTGTTGAACCAAGCTTTCTCTTTGGCCAAGTCATTTTGGAGGTTTCATAGAACTATATCATCATAGGAATAGTAGCCACAAAAGGCATAGACCTTCTTTGTTTCAACCCAATGCACAGCATAGATAATGGGTATTTTTATTGGTTTTTAGGTTTGTATGTTGCAAGGGAAAGAGCAATATGTGTAGAGTTCAAAGAAATGATCAAGGGAGTCAGGAATAGAGATGGTTTACTTTTTCCAGTTGATGGCTGGGTTGGTGGACCTCAATCAGGGGAGTTCTAGGATTACTTTTTGTTTTCCACAATGAATGACATAAAAGCATGTTTTTTGGGCAACTCCATCAAGTTTGAAGTACAAGGTTTTCTGGAACTTGATGTTACCTTTCTTGTCCTTGGTAGCATTGATATTTTGGATCTTAATTGGATATTCAAGTTGTTCAACTGGAAGATTATTTTTCTTTACAAAATACCAATCAAGACATGAGATCTCAGCTCCATTGTTGATGAGAGCAAAGGTTTCAATGTCTTGTTTTGTACAATTCAGTAGGTAGAACTAAATAGAAACTTTGAAAGCTCATTTATTGGATTCAGCTACAATTACAGGAGCACAAGTAGTTCAATGAGGGACTTGCATTGATCAAGGCCTTTCATTTAAAAGCCCAGATGCATGGCATTTTCTTCATTGCTTTCTTTGGCATCTGCTTCATCTCCAGAATCTTTTGTAGAAGACTCCTGCTTCTTTGCAACTTGCCTTGCAGCTTTTACTGAATTATTCTTCTTTTGTGATTGATTGGGGGTTTTGTTGTTATCAGGACAGTTTTGGGAGAGATGTCTGTGTTCATGGCAGTTAAAGTATTTGCTGGATCTAATATGGTCTTTCTGTTCTTTTTAAGATAGTTCAACATGGTTGACATCCATGATATTAGGGTTGTGAGTTCTGTTTTAGGGGGTGTATATTGGAATTGGTCAACTTTTTTTATTGTTGCCAGTTAAGGTGGAAGTTCAGGCTGAAAAGACCTGGGGTTTCTCATAACTTGCCTGGAAATACAGGGCTTTTTCATGTTATTAATTGATGATAGTGGGGAGTGTATCCATTCTGATGAATCTGCAAACCAGGGCAGGATTTAGTCCTCAAGAGAAAAATTCAATCAATGCAGTATTTTCTGTTATTTTGCTGCATGAGGTGTAAGTTCTGAAGTTGGTGATATATTCATTGAGGAGTGTTGCCTTCTTGTTTTTGGGATTGGTCATTGTTAGTATTGCCATTTTTGTGATGGCATTGGATTGAATGTTTGCATATTCATCTCCAAATTGTAAAAATATCCTAAAGGACAGGATCTTCTTGTTCAGGCAGTCAGCCTGGTATCTTGTTGCCCATTGAAAAGCAACTCCTTCCTTCATATAGGAGAGAGCATAGGCAATCTTTTTATTATCATCATTGTAGACTTCCTTATATATAAAAAGGTAAGCTTTAATAGCAAAAAGAAAGGGTTCTGCTTTATCATATGAGCTGTCAAAGGCATCAGGGGCACCAATTTTGAGCTCAATGGGTTTTGTTGTTATTGACATATTTGTTAAGAGTGTTTGTGAAAGAACAGAGTTGGTTTGGATTTTCTTGCAATCTTCAAAAAAGATTGGATCTTCTTTGGTTTGTTCTGCTGGTGATCATGGTTGTTTCTCCAGTTTCTTCTTCAGCTTCTGTGGATATTCCTCCAGATTTATTTATTCATGACCTTGTTTTGAGTTAGTATCAGGGAAATAAAATGATGGGGATTGTCTTGTGAAAAGAGACATAATGGGGCTCTGGCATTTCAAAGGTGAAGAGGTATCTGGTTTTTTAGCCATCAAAATGGTGGTAGAAGCTGGTTAGCAAAAAATAACTATCAGAGATAAGAGACTAGATCTTTTGTTATGCTTGGACCAGATAGGTACAAGTATAAACTTGCATAAGTCCTCATTGGTTCTTCTGGATTATTCTAGATGTGATTGCACACCCTAATCTCTTGTTGATAAGAGAATTTGTAAGAGCTAGTTGGTTGACTTCAAAGGTTGGATAAGGAGTTCACAAGAAAACACCAAGTAGATCTAGTCTATTGTTTAAAGTATATGTGTGAGGTTTAAGTAAGAGGGAGACCAGGAACAGACCAAGCTGAGAAAGAAAGCTAAAAAGTGGTATGACTTGTGTGAGAATAGTCATTGGCTGAATAAAATTCATACCATCAAAGACTATGGAATATGAAGGAATAAAATGTGACCATGTGAAGAGAACAATAAGTGTTAATACAAGTATGAGATAAGACACTAAATAAAAGAAAAAGAGAATTGTAATACAAGGTCCTTGATTGGCCAGTGCAATCTCCAGACCTTAATTCTGGCAAGAAGCTCAATAGCTATGTGTTATGGTGACATCATATGTGGATAATATTATGTTTGTAGTTTCCTTTTCTCCCAATGGTCATAGTATTGACCCATGTATTTCCATTTCCATTTCTTTTTTCTTTACTTATCTTTAGTAATTACTCTGATGTGCCAGAAAATTCTACTATGTTCCACCATTATCTATGCCTTTCCCCTTGTTATCTCTCATAGGAACTCTCTTTCCCTTTCTGGAATGTTTTTTGATATTCCATCATGTTCCACAAAAGTTCATGCATTCTCTCTTATAGTACAAATAGTGTCCTTTCTCTCCTTATATCTCCTAAGCTAGTTCTATGCAAATATATCTTGTGTTGAACTCTCAATTAGGATGACTAGGATCCCTAGTAAGACTGCAAGAAGGTTCTTGCTCTATAGGTTGTCATTTTATCTCTGAGTAGACACTTTAGGCTAGATTCTACATAAGATGCATATCAAAAGAACTAGCTTGTCAAACCACTATTCTCCTATTTAGGAGTAGACCCATTGCCTAGCATTTCCACTTCCAGGTGTGTAATCTGTTTTCCTTCTAGATCTCCATCCTCCATTCCAAAATCTTTCCCCTTTATTTTCAGCAACCTGGTATTTTTCTTTCTTCAAGCTATTAAGCAAAAACTTGAAACCATCATTGGTCCACCTGCTCCTCAACCTAGGGGAATAAAATCCTCCTCTTTTTCTTCCAACCAATCAATTGCTCCTGTTCTCTAGCAACCAATTTGGATACCTTCTTCTCAAAAGTTTTCTTCTCCTTTATAAAAAGAGTGATCCATTTCCCCTATTTATTGTTGGAATATTCACACTATATGTGGCAGCATACACTGAGCTTACATAAGCACTGCTATTTAGCATTTTCATACTGTATCATTTTACTTTAGTAACTACTAAGTGTATTATATAGGTTATAAGCCCCACTCATGCTTAGTAGATCACTCACCCAATGACAAGAACTCATTTTGGACAACTAAAAATGGTGTACTACAAGTCAGCACATATGGCTGTGAAAATGCTAAGACAATTCACTGGCACCTGCTAGAAGTGTGGTGAAGTTGGTCATAAGTCATATTATTGTGGGAAGATCAAGAAAAACATACAAGTCAAGAAAATGAGTTGCAGGAGGCATTGTAAGAGAAGACCTGATTGGATGGACCTCTTTATGCCAGATGAACTCAAGGAGATTGAGTTAACAGGCATAAAGAACAATGGCAAAATAACTGATGATATGAACTAGGCAGGAGCTGGGTTTGACATGAATAGCAAGTGCATAGGTGGTAGCACTGAGGCTGACTACACAAACACTGAGCCAGAGAAAGTCCTGATGGCAGAAATAGAGGATGGGGCTGATGATGCAGACTGGCTAGTTGCTAGAGCTGATGTGGACAGCAGGAGTGATGGTGGTGATGCTGAGGTCAGCCATATATACAAAATGTCCAAAGGAGCTTGCATAAAGGATGCCAATGAAGACAATTGACAGGCAAGTGAGCATGCTTGCAATATAAATGAAGATGCACTGTATATTCCCAATGTGCTGCTCAAGGAACAGTGAGAAGGTCTATTGGTGACTAATGACACTGAGAAGAGACCAGGCAGCAAGATGGCTGAGGATGTGGACTGGCTGGTTACCAGGACTGACATCAACAGCAACAGTAGTGGCAGTGACACTAAGGCTGGCTGCATACATGAGAAGTCTGAGGGAGTCCATGAGGACCAAGAAGAGGCTGTTGGACTAGCTAGGGTGAAACACAATGGAAAACAGAAGCAACTACCCCTTTTGCCTGTTGAACTAAGACAAAAGATTGACTCTACTTCATAAGATGCATTTGCACCTTGTGCTACTCTAGCATCTCCTCATCTGGACTCCTGATACTGCTACCTTCTCATCTTGCTGCCTCAAATCTGTTATGATGTGGTCCTCCAGGCTGCTCTGCTCTATCTGCCCCCCCCTCTTCAAGATGTGATTTGCCAGGTTCACTTCTTACTGCTCCTTTCAGTCCTTATTTTTGCCCTTGTCCTTATCATTCTTATCTTCCTTGCTGTTTTTGTTCTCTCCTCATAGTCCTTCCTGTTTCTCTTTTCCATTCTGTTCTACTCTACCTTCTTCTCATTCTTCCTCATTGATTTCCAGGTTGGTTCCCCTTCATGGTATAAACTTGTGTAGGCATCACACATGAAACCATTCTGCTACTGGAAATCCCTCTAGTATTCTTAGCATGTATAAGTTGCTGGCCCATTGTATGATGTGTTGTGATACAGACCATCAGGGAAGTAGCTTGCATGTTGTCAATAGCATGGTATCCTGGCTGTTGTCATAGACTTGGACTAATTGTTCATGTTCAAATATAACTTCCCCTACATTAATCCATAGGACTTTTTGGTTGAATGCAGCCTTGTGTTTGATTGTGTTTAAGGCTATGTGACTGGCTCCATTTAGTTGTTGTTGGTTGATATAGACTATCTGGACTGTGATGTTGTGTGTAGTGGGTTTGGATGTTAACATTATGGGAGATATATGCACTGTATTTATAACAAATGTGAGGAGTAATTTTTTTGGGAAGTACTATAAGGATGATATTATGCACTTATTGAGCTGGCAGATGGCAGCATCAAAGTGGTCAGGCCATGCTTTGGTGATGTCCTCAGGTTTAGCATATATGCAATCATCCTCTCCTAGGCTGGGGCTGCAAAGGCATTTTAGCCATTCAAGCAGTTTCCCATTGGTATTCTCAACCAGTCCATTGATCCAAGGGGCATATGCTGCTACTGTGTGATGGGTTGCTCCCTGGGCCTCATACCATGCATGCATGTCTCCATTGTTGAAGTATGAGCTGCCATCCTTCATAAATGTTTTGGAGGGGTGGAATGAATGGGCAATGCTTTCAGTCTATCTAGGGTTGTTTTTGCCATTCTGCTAGATTTGAACTTGAAGCCCTACATAAACCAGGAGTACATGTCAAGGATGAGCAGAACTGTGTGATATCCACTTTTGCCTTTGGAAAGTGATAGGTAGTTTGTGACCAGTAGCTCAAACAGGTGGCGGCATGTGATTGGAAATATCAGCATGTGAAGATACAATGAGCTGAAGTTCTTACAATGTGGGCACTAGAGTATTGTGATCATTACTGACTGGTCTAGCTGTGGACTATAGATCCTGTTCATTAGTTGTAACTTTTTAAGATTGTGACCCAAGTGCCCTCTAGTAATGTGCTCATGTTTTGTGAGTTCTATTACTTCCATTTGTGATATACACTGTAGTTGTTGTTGAGCACAGATTGACTTTCCATCTGCAATGTGCCTAAGTTTTCCTTCCTTGATCTGGTATTCCTCCATTTTGTATTTCATGCAATTGTGTTCACAGTTGGTCTTGTGGTTGTCCTGGTTTGTGATGGATTGGACAACCTCTAGAAGCAATGGTTTGTTAGCAAATTTTTTGCACAGTGAGGAAATTTTGTTATCTGTGTAGACCCCAAAAAGGTTGTTGACAATGCTTTGTGATGTTTCCCAGTCTTCACAGATGATCCATGTACTCCTATTGTCTGTGGTGCATTCTTTCCTAGTGTACATGTGGCTTAGTGCATCTGCTGCTGTATTGGATGTGCCTGAGCAGTGTCAGATGGCTGTGATATAGTAGCATTGTATGCCATCCTTTCACCTTGTGTGGTGGAGGTTTAAGGTGTTATTACATAGTGTCTTTTATTGTTCTGCAATCTGTCTCTACTTCTACTGGAAAGCCCCATATGGTGTTGCTGAAGTGATCTAGTCCAAACTTTAGTATGGCAAACTCAAGTATATAAGGTTTGTATCACTTCTCAGCAGGCACAGTTTGTTTGGAGGCATATTCAATAGGGTGAATGGCCATTTTTGTCTTCCTAGCAGGAAAACTCATGGTAAAGCATTGGACAGGGACTGCCCCAAATCTGTCTTTTGATGCATCTGAGATGAGAATAAAGGACATAATATCAAACTTGGGTGCTTATAGTACTGGTTTTTTAAGTAGGATGTACATAAGGCAGGTAAACACTTTTGTATGCTTTGCTGTCCAGTATTGTGCCAGGTTTCAGTCACATAGGAACTGGTAGTATTTCTGTATCTCTTTTCCCTGTTGTGATAGATCTAAATTGTGCTATAGATTGGTTAGGGGTGCCACTATATGAGAGTAGTTCTGGATGAGGGATCTGAAGTAGCCCATAAGGCCCAAGAATCTCATTATATCCAATGGGTTCTGTGGTAGCAGCCACTTAGCAACTACTTGAAGTTTAATAACATCCAGTCATATACCATCTTTGCCCACTTGCAATCCTCCAAATACAAAAATACAATATCTTGCATGAATAGACATGTTTTCTGTGGTGAGACTGACAGGTTACATTCTCAACAGTGCTTGAAGAAGACCTGTAGATGTCATAGGATGTCTGCAAACTTGTTGCCTACCAAGGCATTGCCATCTATGAATATCTCTAGCTATATTGTTGTTGTTAGATCATGCAGTGCTCATTCTGTCATGTCACAGAACCATAACAGGGCATCTGCAATACCCATTGGCATGTGGGCATAAGCATGGTATCCAATATCTTCTGTGTATATGCAAAGGTAAGGTTGGCTGTTCTCTTTGACTTTAATGTTATAGAACCCTGACATGAAGTTGATGATGCAAATATATTGGTGACCTGCTAGGCATTTCTGTTTGGCTTGTAGATTGCCCTGTGGTACTTGGGCTAATTGGCAGACATGGCTTAGTTGGCTGAATTTTTGTGTCATGCACCACTTTGGTTTCTTTAAGCTCATTTGGTTGGACTGGGGTGTTTGTGGGGGGAGAATACCAGTATGTCATGGTATCTTTGGGTCTTGTAACTCACTGAGGAGGATGCACTGTTTATTGACTTTCTGATATATTTCATCCATAGTCAAGCCAAGTGTTTTGTGTGCTTTCCATGCTAGTACTGTTGGGTGTACTATCTTGACTTTTCTAATGTATATTGGGTGTAGGACTCCTGCATCTTCAAACTCTGCCAGATTTGAAAAGTGGAACTTTTTTTGTGCTTGATTCAGTGGTTTCTGGTTTGCTTTGATTGAGAATATTGCTTCATCTGGAATATTCAGGTAATATTTGATGTTTGGCAGGGGCTTGACTTCTTTTACAAAGAGGGCAAAAATGTCAGTGAATTCATGTATTAGGGTACATGCTGTTGTTAGTTTGCTCAGTGATATCATGCTGATCTAGACTGCATTAAGGATTACATCTATCCTTGGAGGGTGAAATAGCCCTTTCTTGGTTAGTGTCAGAACTGTTCTCTTATGATACTTTTCCTTTTCCTTTATCTTATCTAATCTTATCTTATCACACAGCCACAGGCTTATCAGAATGTTCTGGTAGATTCTATGATATTCCACACCTGCTCTAAGTACATGGTCTGTGCACACTAAGCCCTAAGTATATAAAGGGCATGTAGTTTAGATTGTATTTCCTTACATTTGGAATTCAGTTCTTTTGGCCTGATCTCAGTTTGAGTCAGAGTCCTGACATAATTCCAAATGTACTCCTTCTACTCTAGCTCACTGTCATTCATGATGGGCTCAAGACTTTCTCAACCCTTCACAACTTCACCTTCAAGCAAGAGCCTATTGAGCAGTTAGCTCCAGCTCTCAAGTCCTAAGTGTGATGATCTTTGGATTGCCCTCACAAGTCTGTCAAAACCCTCAATAGTCTTGCCTACCCTTCTTCATTCAAGAGAAGCTTAGCTGATAGGCTTCATTAATCCTAAGTACTCCTTTTGCTTTTCAACACTTTTGACCAAGTGCCCATCACACAAAGTCACCCACTTTACCTGAGTTCACACACCTAGGCCTGGGGTTAAGGGACGAGAGTATCTGTTCACTAGATGAACAGCAATATACCACTGATACTTGGTAGAGTGTTCACTCGCCACCATTCACACCCCATGCCCTGTGAATAATACTATGCAGCTTGCATAGCAGTTATAGGCCCTTGCATTACAACCTACCACATAATCCAGCATTATTGGATTGTTCTACACTGGCTTAGACTATCTACCCAAGTTTCTGAGTGTTTACTATAAAACTCTGTTCCAAGGCTGCCATCTACCTGCAAGTGGAGAAAAGAAGCCTTGAAAGAGACCATTGAAGAAGTAAAGAGTTTTATGCCTATACCCTATTTCCACAATCATTTCCGAACACTTGTGAGAGACTCCTGTCAGAAGCAAGTGAGCTTGGAAAACATGCCCCTTTCACAGCTGACATCTACTGAAAGCACTTCAGTAAATACTCCAATAATGTCTACATCTGCCCTGCTTTTTACTGGAGAACCCAAATACAAGGATGAGTCGCTCCCCTTCAATATCTGATATGCAAATTGAAGGAACCACTATGAAGCAGATGCATTCTTGCATGCCATACCACCAGAACCTCCCACTGCTTTGCAATACCATGCCCAAAAAGCAATAGAGGAAACCCAGCCTAGTAAGCAAACCCCCAGGCCACAAAAGAAGGGCAAGAAGCCCTTGAGGCAGCTAGGGGAGAGCAAGGAAGAATTTGAGGAGAAGATACTAGTCAGGCTGCCTGCTGCTGTGTGTGGAGCCCCAAGGCCACAATCCCTGCAAATTCAACAAGGCCCTCATCTTGGAAAGTCCTATACCTCCAAGCCTTTCATCTTCAAAGGTGAGAAAAACAAGTACTGAGCATGGATAATATGCTTGTGAAACTATTTCCTTGGATTTGATGATACACCCTCTAATTACCAGAAGGTGATCATTGCCTTGGGATTCATGGGGGGTGACAAGGAAAACTTGGCCTGAAGGTTTGCAGATCTGTACTTTGACTCCAGGCTAGGCATAGACAGCTGGAGTGAGTTCCTAGACATACTTGATGAATAGTTCAGATCTGCCACCACACAGTGGGAAGCCTATGAAAAATTGATGACCTTGAAGCAAGGCTCAAATTTGGTTGAAGATTACTTCAACCAAATGATGCAGTTAATGGCAGAAGCAGGAATGAACCATAATGCAGAATTTGACAAGACCTTAATCAGGATCATCCAACAAGAAGTTTGTGAGGAACTCATATCTTTCACAAAGCAAGGCTTATCCAGCCTTGCCTTTTTGACCTTGCTGAACAAATGGAAGCACCACCTTAGAATGGCAAAGGTGGTGATCTAAGCCAGGAAATTGCATAAGGCACAGAATTTTGCAAAGACACCATTTAACCAAGGTTGGAGGAATAGAATGAACATGGCTATGAGTTCTAACCCCAACACCAATCAACCCTGAGTTCATGCTGGAACTCCACAACACCAGCAGCCAGCACTGACTATACCACCAAATCCTAGCACAATTGGAACATTTGGAGGAAGCAGCCTTCCTATGGATATTGGGGAAGCCTAAGCAAAGGGACTATGCTTCAAATGTGGCAATGGATGGCCCTGCACAGACCACCCTCCAAAGAGTCCACCAAGAAGAATGAAATTCATCAAATATAAGGGGACAAAGATCTTTTGACAGACCAACAAAGAATTCACTGATGCAATGAAGATTGTGGAGAAGAATGAGCAGGATTTTGGGGAAAGCAACTAGGTAGCAACCAACCTAGTTCACCAAAGGACAAAGTTTCTTGTAGTTTGCAAAATATAGAGAAAAGCAATAGATTTTCTTGTTTATCCTATGAGGATACAAATGAAACTGAGTCAACAGCTGAACCTGCCCCAATAACAGTAAGAATATTGAAAAAGAAAAAAGAGTCAGTTTTGGGTATACCAAGGGAAACCCTGAGCAATGCCAAAGTCCTGAAGATCACTCACAAAGAGAATGAAAAAGACATCCTTGAGGTAATAAGGTCTGATTGGACAATTCCACTTTCCAAGTGAGGATCCCCTGGTATGGCAGGGTATGACCTGTACACCAGTGAAGCAGTGACAGTCCTGGCTAGAGGCCAGGCCATCATCTCAACAAAAATGAGTATTGCCATTGAACCAGGCCACTATGGCCAAATTGCCCCATAATCCAGACTCGCAGTTAAAGCTTCTATAGCCACCAGAGCTGGGGTAATAGATTCAGATTATAGGGGGGAGATAAAAATCCTCCTATTCAATCACTCTGATAAAAATTTTCATGTCAACATCAGAGATCGCATAGCCCAGTTAATTATTGAGAAAATTCAGACCCCAATTATCTATGAAACCAATTGCTTTGAGAACAAGACAGAACAAGGCAAGAAGGGGTTTGAAAGCATGGGCATGTGGAGAATCCAAAACCAATAGTTGAACTTGATAGATCCTTGATTTGTAGAGTGGATACAATACCAAATTCATGGAAGTGAAGAGAGGGCAGTAGAACATCTAAGGACCTTCATCCACCACAAGAGATGTCTTGAGGTTGACAAGGATTTAGTAAAAAATCTCCAAGATCTATCAGTCAAAGAGACAACAATATATTTAAGAGATCTACAGCGCAAACCCAAATTTAAAAAAGTGTCTAAAAAACAATGCCACCGAAACTCCCTTAAGATCCCCGTCATAATCCATATCACCCATGGAAGAGACTTGAAAGTAAAAGCACTAGTAGACTTTGGATGTACAGGTTTGGCTATCAACAGAGAATATATATGAGCGAAAGGCTTAATGACCAATAAATTACCAATACCAGTGAAAGTGTATAATACCAATGGCTCCCTCAATAAAGGGGGACAAATCACTGAGTATGCTGTAGTTGAGTTAAGAATCGCCAAGCACAGTGAAAAAATAGCCTTATCAATTATGGATCTCGGAACAAATACCATCTTCCTGGGACACGACTGGCTTTGACTTCATAATCTGAAAATTGACTGACCAATAGGATGGATCAAATTCCAGTGTGAAAATGATCATATGCCAAAGTTGATGGATGTCAAACCAGACAAAGACAAGGATAATGAGGAAGTAAAGTACTCTGAAGGCAACAGACTCTTTGAGTTTGATATCGATTGGCTATTTTGAAATACAGCCACCAACATAGTTGCCAAAGAGTACGTTACTAAAAAGAAGAAAATCTTTGAGGAGGCAGTGCCAGAGTATATTCACAACTATGCAGATGTATTTGCCAAAGAATCATTTGATGAATTACTGCCTTGGAGACCCTGGGATCATGCCATAGAGTTATTACCAGGAGATCACACAATTGACTACAAAACCTATCCCTTGGGTCTAGGAGAACAAAAAGAGCTGGACATCTTCCTAAAGGAAAATCTTAAATCTGGATGAATTTGCCCCTCAAAAAGTCCCTTCATATCCATTTTCTTCTTTATCAAGAAGAAAAATGGATGACTCCATCCAGTACAAGATTACCAAAAACTAAATGCAGTAACAATATGAAATTGATACCCACTACCCTTAATCAATGAACTGGTGGATAAGCTGAAGTCAGCCAAGTACTACACCAAGTTTGATATAAGGTGGGGGTACAACAACATACAAATGAAAAAAGAAGATGAGTGGAAAGTGGCTTTCCAGATGAATAGAAAACTCTTTGAACCACTTGTAATGTTTTTCAGGTTGACCAACTCACCCGCAACTTTCCAGACCATGATGAACTCCCTGTTCAAGGGGTTGATTGACTATGGGGTAGTCATCATATATATAGATAATATTATGATATTTACAAAAACCCTTGAAGAACACAGATGAGTAGTTTGAAAAAGTGCTCAAAATCTTAAGATGGAAACACCTCTACTTGAGACACAACAAGTGCAATTTCAAAGTTAGCGAAACAGAGTTCCTTGGGGTTATTGTATCTTAGGATAAAGTAAAAATGAAATCTAAGAAAGTCCAAGCAATTAGAGAGTGAACAATACCACAGTCACAAAAACAACTCCACGGCTTTCTAGGTTTCCTAAACTTTTATTAGCGATTCATTAAAAACTTTGCCCAAATCGTGCAACCTTTGAACACCCTAATGTCCAAGTTGAAAGAATTCAAGTGGACTCCCGAGTGTCAGACAGCTATGAACACTTTAAAAGACACACTAACATCAGCACTGGCACTAGCCATGCCAACAGATGATGACCTATTCCGTGTCAAGACTGACAGGTCTGGCATAGGAGTAGATGCCATGTTGTCACAGCTGCAAGAGGGAATCTGGCATCCAATGTGTTCACATTACACAAGTGGAGGCAATACCTTTTAGGCACCAAGCACCCTTTCGAGGTCCTAGCAGATCATAAAAACCTAGAATACTTCAAAAAACCAGTAGATCTTTCATGCTGTCAAGCCCAATGGCAACAAATTATCCAAGAATATGACTTCATTATAAAACACTGATTGGGCAAAACAAACCCAGCTGATCCTCTGTCCCAGAGGGCAGACTATGAGAAGGGGGTAAACAATGATAATAAAAACAAAATATTACTTCCCACAAGGTTTTTGAAGAAAAGGTGGTTAATCAGGCTCAGACTTGGACAAGTGTTAAATCCCAAATCACACAGTACCAAGGAAAAGCCAAATGATTCATGAAAAAAGGGCTTAAAAAGAGTGTGTCATCTTGGAGCAAGGAGGATGGAATCATAAAATGGAAGAATCTAACCTATGTACCCTATGTCAAGGAACTCTGTGAGCAAATAATAAAAGAAAACCACGACCATCCACTCACAGGACACCCAGGGGCAAGAAGATCATGTGACCTCGTCATGACACACTACTACTGGCCAACAGTGTGAAAAGACATAGAAGCATATACTAGGGGATGTAATAAATGTCAAAAGGTGAAAACTTGAACCACACCACAACACACCCCACTACACCCTAACAAGGTTCCAACTGCTCCATAGAAAGTGATCTCTATGGATATCATTGGCCCCTTATCTGAATCTCAAGGAAAGGACGCCATCCTAACCATAATAGACTGTTTCTCAAAGATGATTCACCTCACCCCCATATCTTTGACCATTATTGCAAAAGGAGTAGCCACCATCTTCTGAGATCAAGTGTTCAAGCTTCACAGCACTCCAAAAAAGGTTATCTCAGATCAGGGACCCCAATTTGTCTCAAAATTTATGATCAACTTATACTCACTACTACACATACAAGGAAATCCGTCTATGGCATACCACCCACAGACCAACAGACAAACAAAGCAAATTAACTCAAAAGTAAAGTTATACCTCTGCATATATGTAAACCACAGGCAAAACAACTGGGTGGACTGGTTGTCATTAGCAGAATTTGCTCATAACCAGAGGACCAATAGCAGCACACAGTCATCACCATTTATACTAAACTATGGACAGCAGCTTCTTGTAAGCATAAATGAAATGCAGAATGTATGGAGTGAGAAAGCCCAAGAGTTTGCTGTGTGGATGAAAGAATCCCAGTGACAAGTCAAAGAGGCATTGGAGAAAGCAGTGAAGGAGATGAAAAAGTACCACAACCAAATGGCTCAAAAACCCATCGAGTATAAAGAGAGAGATAAAGTACTAGTAGATGGAAAAAACATCAGATCTGACCAATCCATGAAAAAGCTTGAAGATAAGCAATACAGCCCCTTCATGGTAGTAAAGAAGGTAGGACCAGCTGCCTACAAGCTGAAAATCCCTACTATATGGTGAGGAATCCATCCCATATTCCACGAGTCACATCTGTGGCCATACATCAAAGAAGTATACCCTTTCCAAACCAAGACTGCTCCACTACCTCCAGTCATGGTGCAATAAAAGAAAGAATATGAAGTGGACTACATTGTGGACTCTAGGAAATACAAGGGAAAAATCGAGTACCTAGTATACTGGTGAGAATACCCCTGTGAAGACTGCATGCAGGAATCCAAGGCACACCTCATGAATGCCAAGGGAGCTCTTGAAATGTGTTATGATTCAGTTATTCTTTCCCTTTATTTCTCACTATATGTGAACTGTATAACCACTAGACCATTTCCATGGTCATGTTTTATTCTTTCTAATTCTTTTACATTCTATCATATAACTCCTTATTCGGCCAATGGCCATTCTATCTCTTATCTTCAGCCAATGGCCATTCTCTCTCAAGTTATATGATCTCCTTATTTCCTTTTATGAACTTGGTCCGTGCTTGGTTTATACGGGTATATAAGCCTCACCCTATGTATCATACTCCTTAGACTAGATCTACTTGGAAGTACTGCTAATTCCTCATGACTGATCCTCAATGATCTCTTGACTTAGTTTCTCAACCCAAATCCTCTATTGCAGTTAGGGGTTAAGCTGCCTTTGCACACTTAGAATAAACAATGAGAGTTAGCCCAAGTCAATGCTTGTACCTCCCTAGTCCAAGTGTAACAGTTCACTAACTTCTACAGATGATTTGTACCCCACTACTCTGACATCGCCAGATCCCTCCTTGACCTAACGAAGAAGAATCACCCCTGGGAATGGGGGTCATGACATGATGACACCTTCAAATAGCTGAAAATGATATTTACTGAAGAACTGGTTCTGGCCATGTTGAACCTTGAATGACCATTTGTGATCACAACTGATGCCTCCAAATATGCTACTGGAGGAATATTATTGCAGATGGATACAAATGGAGAATGGCACCCTTGTGCCTATATCTCTCAGACCTTCATTTCCACAGAACAGAACTATGACATTTTTGACAGGGAACTCCTCACTGTTATATGAGTGTTGAAGACACGGTGCCATAACTTATAAGGAATGCCACACAAAGTAATAATCTTCACCAACCATAAGAACCTGACATACTTCAGAAAACCACAGAACTTGAATAGATAACAAGCGTGATGGTTATTAGACCTCGCAGATTACAATTTTCAGATGCTGCATGTATCCAGAAAACTCCTATCTGGACCTGATGCTCTTTCCTGATGACCAGATCTGATATCACCCCATGATAACGACAATAGAGCAATGACTCTTCTCCACCAGTCACTCTTTGTTAACCTCATCAATATTGCCCTATAGGACAAGATTCGCCTTTCCTCCCCTAATGACCCTGTTGTTCTTATGGCTCTATGATACATGGAAGGCATTCTGTCCTTCCTCCGAGACCAACTCTCTGACTGGAAATATGACACCGGTATCCTCACATACCAGAACTGGATCTATATTTCCCCTGATTACTGACATGCCATTATGTCACAGAATTATGATCATGACTCTGCCGGACACCCTGGCTACCTGAAAATCCGACAACTAGTCACCCAAGAATATTGGTGGCCCAGCCTGGCTGCCTTTGTTTGGAAATATGTCAAAGGCTGTGCTATTTGCCAGGCGAACAAGGCCAACACCCATCTGAC
>JBBPQW010000530.1:0-17839 GCA_038092695.1 Boletus rubropictus
GGATTAAGGTCTGGAGACTGAGCAGGCCATACCATGACCTCAAATCCATGCTCCCCAAACCACTTCTTGGCCCTTCTACTGGTATGTTTGGGATCATTATCCTGCTGAAAAATAATGTTCTCTGGAGTAAATCCATAATCCACCAGGATTTGTTGAAGTTCATCTTCTAAAATCTGCACATAGAGATTAGCATCCATCTTACCATCAATCTTGCAAGCCATTCCAACTCCATCCAAAGTCATACAGCCCCATAGCATCACTGATCCCTCTTCAAACTTGACTGTACCCTCCACAAGTCTATTACTGAGGCTCTCTTCTGCCTTTTTCCAAGCCCACTTCCTACCATCTGATCCAATGTAATTAATTTTGGTCTCATCTGACCATATAACATGCTTCCAATCATCCACAGTCCAGTCCTGATGGCTCAAAGCAAAATCCAACCTTTCTCTCCTATGATGCTTGGAAAGAAGTGGGCATTTCTGCTTGACCACAGCCTTCATACCAGCTTTCTTCAAGTGATGGCAGATGGTCTGGGGAGAGATGGAATGTTTCTTGACATCCTGAAGAGTCTTGGTAATCTGGACAGCATTTTCAGCCTTTCCAGTACCAAGAAGTCAAATGGCATGTTATATATCAGTGGGGAAAATAATGGAAGGATGACCACCAGTGGCTTTGGGAAGATTGGGACAGTGTTCAGTGTGAATATGACTGATGGTGGAGCTACTGAATCCAGTAGAAGCAGAGATCTGATGAGTTGTTTGACCCAATTCCAAGAAAGTAATAACTTGGTTGAGTTGATAAGTGAAAAGGGATTTCATGGTGAAAGAAGTGGTAAAAGCAATGGTGTTTGGCTGTGTTTACATCATGTTGGAGTGTTTATACATCACATGACTTAATCATGACATAATATCCCATTGCAACATATGAATTTTACATTTCAATATAATAGCAACAAAACTGTTCCAATGACATAAGTGACTTAAAATGGATATATCTCCACTGGACCTGAGCAAAATCACATGACTCAGGGACCAAGGCTGTAGCCAAGAGTATGTACTTTGTTTGTTCCCACCAATGCTAAGTGAGATTCCCACATGTGTTTGCAGTGTGCTTTGTACACTGCATTAGGATTAGTTATTGGAACAGTTTTGTTGCCCACTGTAATAATGATGACATTATATTAATGGGGCTAGGTTAGTTGTAATGTAGCTATCTCATATCAACTACATCTTGTTAGCTATAGATGGGGGCCACAGCTTGGGCCCAAGCCTGATGCAGGCCTATAATTCAGATGGGCCTGAGCCCTTGCAAGCCTAGCCTAATCCTGGGCTCTGAGCCTGACCCAGGCCCAGAATATCACTAGTTGCAGGATTATGAGCAATAATGTCCTATACAATAGTCAGCTAAACAGAAATAGACTGAATATAAAAACATACTACCTTATTACATCCCCAATTACTTGACATGAAGCTTTGCCAGCAATGAATATTTATTGCAAAGTCATACTCACAATAGGAAATAAGATCCAAAAGGGCTTGAAAGTTAGCACTACTAAGTATTTGTGTAATTGTGGTATTATGACACATATTAAAACATTATAAACATTATCCATCCATGCAGCAATATGAGCTGACCAGTCTCTACTATATTTGATACCAAAGAATTCCCAGTGAATTTTTCCAACTTATAAGCTGTTGATTATTCCATACAACTCAGCACAGCTGCTGAATAGTGACTAGCCTTCATACTTGTGGAGATATGCAAAGAATATGTTAAGAAGCTTGTTGATATTTTCTCCTGATATCTGGATCTGGGTAGTATTTCCATGACTTCAGCTTATAGGTGACTCAAGTCAGAGCTGAGCTGGTGACTCAGCTGAGTTGTAGCCAAGTTGGCAGAGTCACACAACTTAGCTTAGTATGGCTTGATTATCCATGACTCCTGGCTTCAAGTCAACTCCAAGCCACTAGCCAATTTCATTTACACAGTATGTACTATTTGCTTGTTGCTGTAATCAAATTATCCTAATGCTTGTTTCTGACATTGCCCTGCCCCTGCACTGCCCTTGTTATACTACACCCATACCCCATTATTTTCATTATTGCTTTTTTTGCCCTCAGCAACAATGACACCATGAGTGATTGCCATGTTATTGCTGTGCCAAAAATTTTAGTCTTGGGCTTATCCTTACCCCCACATCCTTTCCCTTATGCTCTTTCCCCTATTGCCCTTGTCCTTGTTCTCAGTGCATTGGTGATAATATTGTGGTGATTGCTCTATTGTGATCACCTCCTTATTATTTACCCTTTTGTTATTTTTCCTCTTGTCATTCATCCTTTTCACATTGGCAGTGATGTTCTAGTGGTTACACAATTGTGATCATCATGGCATTATTGTCATTGTCACCTGCCTTTACCCTCACCCTTGCCCTATCCAATGGTAATGACAACAATGGGACAGTTATGCTATTATAATTGTTGCATTGTCATTATGGTTATTATTGCAAGCTACTGCATTTAGTCACATTGCCCTCACCCCCTTATTCTCATGCCCTATCCTGACAATAATGTCAATATGACAGCCACACTATCATGACTGCATATGTGTACCCTCATATCACCCATTTGACACTGTGCCCTTGCTAGGACATAACATATACTTGTATCCATACCTGGCCAAAATCCATACCTGTATGGTGGGTAGTATTGCCATGGCTTTAGCTTATAGCCAGCTTAAGCTTCAGCCAAGTGCATGGTTAGCTGAGCTGGTAACAAGCTGAGCTGCCACTTATATTACAGCTCAGCTTGGCTCAGCTAACTGTGGCTCTGCAGCTTTAAGTCAGCTGACTGAATCCTTCAGCTGAGCAGTGGCCAAATATAGTAAGCTTTGGTGTCTCTATTGTATATATGCAACAACATTCTCCCTCAAACAAAGTGTGCTCTACTCTAAAGAAAAAAGCATAAAACAAAAAATGAGTGAACACCTTCTTTAGTATCAAATGCAAAGGTTTCAATCAAGAAAATACTGTATAAAATAAATGATAATTGATGCATCTGATGCATCCCAAAAGTCCTTGTGTGTGAGTGGTGTCCAAATAAGGAAAATTGTAACTTGGCTAAATGCACTCATCCTCTTACTACATCTGGCCATTATTAAACACCTCTAACACCATTAGTATTGCACATCATGACTCAGCATCACACCTGCACCACCTACAGCCTGCATACAACATATACAGCCAATCCAATTTGCCTGATTTGACCTCAGCATGGCTGTACAACCTGGTAAGTCAGTTTTTTCATGTGTTTGACTAACACTTTTGTAGTGTGTGGCTTCAACTTGCCACAATGATGCAATCCATTTGACAACATGATAGGATGTTTGGAATGCCTCCCAGGTGGTGTGGATGACACAGGTATGTGTGCTGCCTTGTACTCATGCTGTTTGGCCTAACTTGCCTGCTCTATAGCTAGTAGACCTGTATCAACTTGTTTTGAGTTGTGGCATGCACCACTTGCTGTTCCATTTATCTTGCATAATTCCCCATCCAAATGTGTTCCATTACCATTCCTATCACAGTTCCAATTGACCTCACCATCTATCAGATTAGGCAAGCATGCATGCAGCTGCTTATTGGACTGCACCCTTACATTCCACAAACCAGTCCCTATCATTCCACAGAATGCCACACCATATGTTTTCCATTCCTTGTACCTATGCTACAATACATATAGGAGACTTGCCTGTTTTCTTTTATCTTGACCCTTCATTTTGTATGTTACCTTTTGTGCTTGAGTACTTATACCTATGAGTATATAGCTTCTTGAGTGATGACCACTACCTCAGTTTGTTCTGCCACACATGACTGAGGTGAGCCATTTCCTTACTATACAAAACCAATTGCTTACTATGTACATAGACTTCTTATCTAGGTAATTCCAATATTAGTCCATTCTGCTGCATGCAACTGAGACTTCTTATCTAGTGTGTTTCATGTTCTGATCCTCCTCATATCTTTACAGATTATGAGCCCTGCTGTTTCTATCTAATCTGTAAACCCAGCCAATTGATCACCATGTCAGCCACTCCTGTCACCACTAACATGCTACTAACCAATGTACCTAAGCTTGATGTCAAAGGGACAAACTGGGTGATCTTCAATTTCTGTTTTGAGGTAGCTGTTGAGGCCAAAGGAATATGGAGCCATTTTGATGGGATGGCCACCCAGCCAAATTATATTCCCCCCTTGTTAGCTGCACAGACTAAGGAGATCACTAAGTGGAAGAAAAATAAAGAAATCATGAAACACCTACTGACTTAGTGCATCCTGGACTCAACTGTGCTGAAGATCCACAAGCTAGCCACCATTGAAGCTATGTGGAAGGAAATCATGTGCAAATACACAGAAAAGGGAACATATGCACAAATGGAGCTATGAACCCAATTCCTTGAGACCAAGATGGCCCAGGGTGAAGACATCTGACAGTTCCTTGATGGGCTGTGAACAAAGCATGAGGATTTAGCATCAGTTGGAGTCAATATTGATGAAAAGAATTACAATTTGACAATTATTTGATCCCTCCCCAATCTGCTTGCCAACTTTGCATCTAGCCAGCTTGCTGTCACTTGCTTGTACTCAACAAGCAAGATCATTGAGCCTGACACCTTGATCTCACTTATCAGTGAAGAAGCAGATCAACAGAGAGTCAGATACACTGTCTGCCATAATAGCAAGGATTATGATGAAGTCATGGCCATGACAGTACCAGCCAGAGGGAGAGGGCATGGCCATGAAAGCCACCCTCCCCACAGAGATAGGCCAAAATGGCTATGTTGGACATGTGGGTCAGACCAGCACCTAGTGGCATATTACAATCAGACACCAAAAAACAAGAAAAAGACCGCAATATACCAAATGGATAGCACATATGCAGCCATGTCCAACTTAGATGAGAAAGATGGAGTTTTTGGCATCATTGAAGATGGTGAATCTTTATCCAATCTGAAGATCATTGAGCCCAGTGATGATGAAGACATAGGTGCTGAGCATTAGGCCCATGACAATGATGATGATGATTGGTTCTTGATTGTTGGCAATAACAGTCTATGGGACTGTGGATGGGATAATGAAGCACAAAGAGTCAACAGCAATAATGCATGGTCAACTGCACTTGCCCCTTACTTGCCACTGACAAAGACCTAGAGAATGAAGTGATGAAAGTCAGTGACCACCCAAAGAAAATGTACCAGGTCAAACTATATAATTCCAGCACTACTTGTTACATCACTCCTGAGCATGATGAGATGATCAACTTGAAGCAAATCCTGCTGAAATATTTTATAGCCACCAATCAGCAAAAATTCACTGCTACAGGCATCAGCAATCTCATCATCAAAATATCCAATGGGATAAATATGTCAAAGTTGCATCTGACCAAGGTATTGTACTCACCTGAAGTGGGGTACACCCTTGTGTTGATTGGCCATCTTGATGAGATGGACCTGATGATGACCTTCATGAAAGGGCACTGCACAATCCATGATGCTGATGGAGAAATGATCAGGTGCATACCATGATCAGCCAAGAGGCTATACCATGTGGTGCATGAGACCAACTACACAGCTGCTGCTGATGAACAAGTCACCATAATAGAGCTGCACCACCATTTGGGGCATATTGTGCTGGTGACTGCATATGAACTGGCTAAAAAGGGCCTAGTTAGTGGACTGAGGTACTACCCAAATGAGGATGAAAGTACTTACTATGAAGCATGTGTCTATGGAAAGGCAACACACAAGCCAATAGCCAAGGCATGCCAGGGGCCATATGCCAAAAAACTTGGCAACATCATCTACACCAATATCTGGGGCCCAGCACCCATTGCAACCATTGGCAGTCAATGCTACTATGTCACATTCATTGATGACCATACTCAGCTCATCCACATCTATCTGATTCACCAGAAGAGTGACACCTTTGAGGTATATCAAGGCTTTGAGGCCTGGCTCAATCACCAGCTCACTACAAAGGTAAGGCTGCTCCACTTGGATTGAGGGGGTGAGTATCAGGGCAAAGAATTTGTCCTATACTTATAGCAGCAAGGCACTATGCAGTGCTTTACTGCACACAACATCCTGCAGCACAATAGTGTTGCCAAGTGGCTTAACCATACCATCTTGGAATGGGTGTGCATGCTTTTGCATGCTAGTGGCTTGCTGAAACACCTGTGGGATGAGGCTGCATGTTACATTGTCTGGCTAAAGAATTGACTACCTATCAAAGTCCTCAATGGCAAATCACCATATGAGACTGCTATGGGTCACACACCTGACTTGAGCAGCATGCATGAGTGGGAATCCATAGTTCATGTTAAGACCAGCCAAGAAATAAAGCTGGGAGGACAAGTTGAGGCTGGGCAATGGATTGATATCAATGATCAAACAAAATATGCATGTTGAGTGTACTGGCCGAAAACAAAGACAGTGACAGTTGAGCATGAGGTTTTCTTCAATGCTGCACCTAGTATTATTGAAAGAGAGGGGATTATCCCATTGGACAACAACCATTTAGCACAGCAACATGCTCCTGCCAACACTATACAGCTGCTGACAAAAGGTACTACTATGCCTTATGTTGCACAGCCAATATCAAAACAGGCCATGCCTATCAATGTGCCATCAGTCATGCCACCTGACCCACCAGCTCTTTCCAATGCACCTAAGTTATGCCCCCAACACACTCACAAGCCCAGCTAGCACATACTCAACATTATCAGTGGTAAGGCCACATTTACCACCATCCCTTGTGGCATACAAGTTCTAGCCCCTATCCCAGAAAATCTAGCCCCAGAGCCATCCATTTTCAAAGATATAGGCACCAGTGAGCAAATCCTAGCAGCCATCAATAAAAGGTACAGCCAAGATTTCAATGAATAAGAACTAACTATGCTCATTGAACAAGGTACTGCTACTGCTGAGACACTAGAGCCATCCACTCTTGCTGATGCATGCTGCCACTCTGATTGGCCACAATGGGAATGAGGAATCCATGAGGAGCTCAAGACACTCAACAAGGCAGGCACCTGGGAACTCACTGACCTTCCACCAGGCACCAACTTAGTAGGGTTGAAATGGGTATTCTATGCAAAGAAGAACAAAGCTGGCAATATTGTGTGCTACAAGGCCTGTCTCATTGCTCAAGGATCCTGGGCATTGACTATTTCAATACCTACACACCCATTGCCAAGCTTGCATTCATCTGCACTGTCCTCACTCTCACTGCTAGATAGAATCTTGAGCTATACCAAGTGAATAAAAAGGGCACATATCTAAATGGCAAATTAAATGATGATGAAGTAATCTACATGCACCAGCCACCTGGTTACACAGATCCCAACTGTCAGGCAACCACATACAAACTGTGATGGTCCAAAGATCTGAATTTCAAGTGTAAAGAAATACATGCTACTCTACTAACCCTTTATATATTAGGGTCCTATGTGCACAGACTGTCAGAACCTCAAAAATCCTGTTCTTGACTTTACCCACACTTTCCTACATCCGAGTTATGCATCGTAGCTTCCTTAGGGTCGCTACTCTCATCCCTTACATTATGCTATAGCAGAGCCTAGACACACTTGACATACTCAAGATTCCTAGTTGCTCTCACTCCCCTTTAAGTTTGTAGCCTAGATGCAGTAGCCCTCACTACTCCTAGTCACTGCATCTCTATGCATAACCACTGCTAGATGTACTCATACCTTGAGCTTCCTAGTAGTTGTCCTCTCCTTTATCTTAGATTAGATCCTTTCTAATAGATATCGGCTATTGCCGATACTCTTTATCTTATCCGGCTATTGCTGATGAATCCTTTATCTTTATCAGGAGTACAGCCATCCTAGTTCATATCGCTGTCTTCTATAGTTTATCCGCTTCCACGCGTATCCCTTACCTTATGAACAACCTAGGCCGTTCTAGCCTTTGTATCGCTAATCATGACATCACTATAATGTCATTCCATTTCAGGACTTCTATCTTATCTATGACCTCATGCCCATAGACCAGGGCATAGGGCTATTACTCATATTTATACCTTATTTAGATATACCCACTACCCGCTTACTCAGTAGCTTACTCATTACCTAGACCCAGGGTCAAGGGTAGGTATAGGGTTGGTTATGGGGTATGACATCACTTCTAGGGTATAGGGGTATTGTAGAGTATATAGCTAGGTCACTGATGTACAGTAGACTAGTCTTGAAATCTTCAGCCTAGCTTTATTCTTGACTCCCTGGGATTCGTCCCTTGTATTAGAGGTATATTCTGGTTGCCGTGCCTGTTTCTTTGTGTGGCCTTGTCGAGGCCCTGACACAGACCATGTCTTAAGGGCAGGCATAAAACACCATGGAACTTACTAGAACATTTCTGATAAGATCATGGCTATGTAATAAGATAAGATAAAGTGAGATAAGATCAAGGAAACTATAGTAAGGGAAAGGAAAAGAAATGGGTTCTGATATTACCCCCTTCTTATGGCTGTCACTCCAAGATAGTGGGGATGTCAAAGAGATGTGATGGGAGATACATGAGAGAGGATGCAAAGCTTTTGAAGTTGGGGTTTTGAAAGAGGGGTGTTGTGAATAGAGTGAACAATCATATTTAACATCAATTATTTTATTTACCATTCACCAATGTTGTTAATGATACACCATTCTTTTATACTTCACAACATTTCTCATGACCTTACAAAGGCATATGCTATTTCTCACCTTCAATGACCCCTTATGACAAACCTTACCCTTTGGAGTGCTAGGCTCCATTGTATCACCATAACCATTAGCATTAGTACTTGACAAGAGCAATGATATCTCTAGCAGCAATGCTATAGATCAAGCTATTCTTGTACTTAGAATCCTTTTGATTTCTCTTGCATGTGACCATGAGACTTCACAGTCCATGGACTGTCCCCCATGCACCTACCATGTGATCTTTGATCATGTGATGCCATGTGACTTGTTATGTGATGCCATTATATCATATGCCTGTAGTCATTGAGCTTGCCTTATTAATGAATTGTCATTAGCTATTAGTCAGACCCTATTAGCTAATCCTTGTTTACACTCATTGACAATATTATAGAGCTCAGAGATTGGATCTTAGATTCATACCTAATGACAATCTCCGAGGATCTTATCTTGGATCTAATCTCTTCTCTCTTTCCCCTTATAGTAGTATTAGATCTCGATCCTCTCAATATAGCATCCACTATCTAGATTCCCATTTGATCTTCACATCTAGATACTTTAATTACCATCCACTTGGCATAGAAGCTTCTGCTTCTATTTCCACATTCATTACCAATATTTAGAGTTAGATTTGATGGCAGATTTTCTTCCATTCTAATGTGCAAAAATACCTTGTGCACTCTCACCATGGTCAAGGGTATTGCCATATAGAGTACTTGTATCTATTTAGGATTTAGGGTCATGGCTGGTCTGTGCACCCCTTGCAATACTATAAGTACTTAGGCAGTTGTGACTAGATTCCCCTAGTCTTAACCACTTGTGGTATTAATCCTTAATGGGAGGAGTACTGTGAGTTTAGCTCTGTGGGTTCTTGGTGAAGGCCATGACTATTAAGGTTTCAAGATGTTCATTCCTTGCTATCTGTGGTCTTGGGTTTGGGTTGGTGTACCCTTTCCCTTTTGTTGTTGTTGTTAGTCAACTAGTGCAATGTGTGTCTTGTGAGTAGGGTCCACAACAAGGGATAGGTTGGTCAAGCATGAGGGGCAGTTGCAAGCATCAGCTGCTTCAACATATGCTTTTCTAATAGCATTGGGGTGTTCATTCCAATACTTTTGGAGGGCCTTTTTGGCATGAGTGAGATTGCCCTTGGGTTCCCAGGTGTGGTCCTCCCAGGGGTAACCCTTTCAGTGGACAAGATATTTGATGTGCCCTTTGTGTTTTTGAGAGTCTATTATATAGTTGACCTCATATTCCTCTTGTTGTTCAACTACAATAGGTGGAGATGGTGGGGGCTTTTGCTGTGATGGGTAAATGGCTTCATGGTAGGGCCATAGATGGGATTTGTGGAATACTAGATGAATGCCTCACCACATAGTGGGAATTTTTAACTTGTAAGTGGTGGGATCAACTTTCTTTATGACTTCAAATGGTTTATAATGCTTCTCTTTGAGTTTCTTCATCATGGGATGGTCTGACTTTATGTTTTTTCTGTCTATCAACACTTTATCTCCCTTCTTGTATTTGACCCTAGTGTGTACTGTGTGATTATAGTACTTTTTCATCTTAGTGGCTGCCTTTTCCAATGCCTTCTTTGCTTGTCATTGTGATTTCTTCATCTGACTAGCAAATTCTTGTACTTCCTCACTCTAAACACTTTGCACACCATCAACATTTACTAGGGGTTGTTGCCCATAATTGAGTATAAAGGGTGAGGATCTAGTTGCACTATTGGTCTTTTGATTGTGTGCAAACTTGGCTAATGCTAGCCAATCAACCCAGTTGTTCTGTTGGTGGTTTACATATATTCAAAGGTAGAGCTCCACTTCAGAATTGATATGCTCAGTTTGCCCATCTGTCTGAGGATGGTAGGCTGTAAAGGGGTTTCCTTGTATGTGGAGAAGCATATACAAATCTGTCATGAAGTTGGAGATGAATTGGAATCCCAATCTGATATTACTTTTTTTAGAATGCTGTGTAGCTTAAAGACATGGTCTCTGAAAATGATGGCCACCCCTTTGGCTATAATTCATTCAGATTTAGAGGGGTATGGCTGGGTGTTATGCACATTTTGGTTTTTTGGCATTGGTCACATTCTTTTGCATATGCTTCTATGTCCTTATGGATGGTAGGCCAGTAGTACCTTATTATAATGAGGTCTTGTGTTCTTCTGGCCCTAGGGTGACCAGCTAGTGGGTGGTCATGGTTTTCTTTTATTACCTGCTCCTGCAGCTCTTTTATGTAGGTAATATAAAGTAAATTTTTCCATTTTATTAGCCTGTCCTCTTTTCTCCATGGAGATTCCTTTCTTTTGAGTCCTTTGGATGTGAATTTTTCAGCCTTTTGCTGGTATTGAGTGATCTGTGACTTGATACTAGACCAGTTCTGGGCACAAATCCTTTTGTGGTCTACAAAAAACCTTTTGGGGAGTAAAATTTTGTCTTTGTTATCATTGTTCACCCCCTTCTCATAGTCTGACCTCTGGGACAGAGGATCAGCCAGATTAGTCTTGCCCAAGTGGTGTTTTATAACAAAGTCATATTCTTTTATTATTTGTTGCCATTGGGCTTGACAGTGAGAGATATCAATCAGTTTTTTGAAGTACTCAAGGTTTTTGTGATCCATGAGGACTTTGAATGGGTGTTTTGCTCCTAAAAGATATTGGTGCCATTCTTTGAATGCAAAAATTACTACTAGCATTTCAAGGTTGGCAGCATGGTAATTTCACTCAGCATTATCAAGGGACCTTGAAATGAATGTGATCAGATGTCAAATTTCCTTTTGGAGCTGTGACAACACAGCATCTACCCTGATACCAGACCTGTCAGTCTTGACTTGGAGTGGGTTATTATCTGTTGGCATGGCCAATGCCAGCACTGATGTCAAGTGTCTTTTAGAGAGTCCATTGCTTTCTGGCATTTAGGCAGCCATTTTAACTCTTTTAGTTCTGACGTTAATGTGTTCAATGGGTGTGTGATCTGTGTGAAGTTCTTTATAAAGTGGCAGTAGAAGTTTAGGAACCCTAGGAAACCTTGTAATTGCTTCCTTGTTTGTGGGACTGGCCAATCTTTGATGGCCTGTACCTTCTTTGGTTCCATTTTTACATGATCTTGGAAGATAATGATTCCCAAGAATTTGATTTTGCTTACTTCAAAATCACACTTGTCATGCCTTAGATACAAATGCTTTCATTTTAGAATTTTGAGGACTTCTCAAATGATTTGTCTATGTTTTTCAAGGATTTTTGTGAATATCATTATATTGTCAATATACACTACAACAACACCCCTATCAATTAGCTCCTTGAATAAGGAGTTCATCATGGTTTGAAATATAGCAAGGGAATTCATTAACCCAAAGAATATTACTAGTGGTTTGAATAATCCTCTATTGGTGCAGAATGCCACTTTCCACTTGTCACCTTCTTTCATCCTGACATTGTTATACCCCCATCTCACATTGAACTTGATATAGTATTTTTGCTGATTTCAGTTTATCTACCAGTTTGTTTATAAAGGGAAGCAGATACTGGTTTCATATTGTAATAGTGTTAAGTTTCCAGTAATCCTGTACAGGACAAAGTCATTTATCTTTCTTCTTGATGAAGAAGAAGGCAGAGGCTAAGGGACTCTTTGACAGTTGAATGTGGCCACTTTTCAGGTTCTCCTCTAGAAAATTGTCCAATTCCTTTTGTTCTCCTAATCCAAATGGATATATCTTGCAATAAATTACATAATCTCCTGGCAAGAGTTCAATTGCATGGTCCCATGGCCTTTGGGGTGGGAGTTCATTGAACAATTCCTTTGCAAAGACATCAGCAAATTTGTGCACATATATAGGATCCACCTCTTCAAGGGTTTTTTTTCTTTTTAGAGGTAAACTCTTTTGCTGTGATCTCAGTGGTAGTATTTATAAACAACCAATCAAGATTGAACTGGAACAGTTTGTCTCCTTTGGAGTGTTTCACCTTTTTGTCTTCCTCAACTTTGATCTCCTTTAATTTTGGCATGTAATTATTTTTACACCAAAATTCAATTCAACCTATAGGCCAGTCAATTTGAGGGTTGTGGAGGTGAAGCCAGTCATGACTGAGGAAAACAGTGTTTGTTCTGAGACTTGTAATGGAAAGGGTGATCTTTTTGCTGTGGTCAGCTACTTTTAATTCAACTATAGCATACTCAGTGATTTGCCTGGCTTTGTTGAGGGAGCTGTCAGCATTGTATACTTTCACTGGTATTGATAATTTATTGGTTTTAATCCCTTTTTCAGTTACAAAGTTTTTGTCAATTGCAGAGCCAGTATATTCTGAGTCTATTAAGGCTTTTATATTTAGGTCCTGTCCATCATCTGTATGTATTGTGACAGGAACCTTGAGTGAATTTCTATGACATTTTCATTCTGATGCCTTTTTAAACTTGGGTTTTCTTTGTAAATCTTGTAAATATATATCTAGCTCCTCACTTGACAGTTTTTGGAATTCTCATATGAGCTCCCTATTTACCTCAAGATGTCTCTCATGGTAAACAAAGGACTTGAGATGTTCTGCTGCCCTCTCTTCACTTTCATGAATTTGACACTGCATCCATCTCATAGTCCAGGGGTCGACAGTATTTAGCCACTCATGTTTTACTCTCTTTACTCTGGTGCTTCCAAATCCCTTGGTTCCATATTCAGTGGTATTTTTGAAGTGGTCATATTCATAGATTACAGGGGTTTAGATTTTCTTAATTATAAGTTGAGCTATTCTGTTATGGACATTTACTTTAAAATCCATGTTGGAGTGATTTATAAGAAGGACTTTTATCTCCCCCTATAATTGGAGTTGATTATGCCAGCTCTGGTGGTTATCTAATCCAGAATGTGGAGCAATACAGCCATAATGGCCCTTTTCAATAGTGAAACACATTTTAATGGACATCAGAGCTTGCTCTTTGGCTGGTGCTATTGCTTCTTCTCCCATGTATAGATCAAATCCTGCTGCACCAGGAGTTCCTCACTGGAGAAAAGGGATAGTTTGGTCGGTTCAGACAATTTCAAGGATACCTCTCTTGTTTTCTTTCTTCATGATTTTGAGAACCTCATCATTACTGAGGGTTTTCCTAGGTTTATCCAAAACCATCTCCTTGGTATTCTTATTTTTCTTTTCATTTTTTAATATCCTTACAACCAGGGTTTCAGCCTTTGACTTAGTTTCAGTTGCATGTTCACAAGGCAAAATAGCAAATCTATTACTGTTATCAAACATTGGTACAATAGGTGAACTATAGCAAGAAGAAACATTGTCCTTGTGTGAGCTAGAGTGGCTGGCCTCTAGTTGCTTTCTCCAAAACCTTTCTTATCTTTCTCTACAATCTTCATTGCCTCAGTGAGTTTTAAAGCATCTTGGTAGAAAATCTTGGCACCCTTGAATTCAATGAACCTCATTCTTCACAGAGGGTTTTTTGGAGGGTATTTGGCACAAGGCCACTTGTTACCACACTTGAAGCACAGTCCTTTAGCATGGGCCTTCCCAATGTCCATAGGGATACTGCCTTCTCTGAACATTCTGGTTATGCTAAGATCTGGTGCTATAGGTGCTGCTGTTCTGGGCTATTGCAGAGCCTGGATAGAATTGTTGGTTAGATTGGGGATGGTGCCCATAGCTGCATTGGCCCTATTCCTCCAATTTGTATTAAAAGCAGGGCATGTGGAGTTCTGATTCTTATGCAATTTTTGTGCATAAATGGCCACCTCTGTTATTCTCAGATGGTGTTTCCACTTTAATATAGATGTAGAGAAAGCAAGGCTTGGCAAGCATTGCTCTGCAAACATGATGATGTCCTTTCAGACTCCCTACTGGTAGATGTGAATTAACATTTCATTGAATTCAGTATTGTGGTTCATTCTGGCTTTACCCATTAACTGTTCCATCTGGTTGAAGAAATCTTCAACCATAGATGATCCTTGTTTAAGCATCATGAGTTTCTCATATGCTTTCCTGTGAGCTGTAGCTGGTCTGAACTGCCCAACCATTAGGTCTTGGAATGATGACCAATTATCCAAGCCTAGTTGCATATTGAAGTATAAATTGGCAAACCTCCATGCTAAGTTTTCTTCTTCTCCACCCATGAATTCTAGTGCCATCACTATCTTCTGGTGATCTGTGGGCATATTCTCAAAGCCTAGATAGTAATTTCATAGGCTAATTATTCATGCCTTACACTTGTTTTTCTTGCCCTTAAAGATAAAGGGCTTTCTGAAATAACTTTTACTAAATCTCAGGCCCTGCTCTATTTGGGGGGATTGAGGGCACTTGCTATGTGCTGCAGCAGGCAGCTGATATGTGCCTTGCATGGAATCTAGCCGAGTGTTCACTCAAGAGTAGAACGAAGACTTGAAGAGTGAAGAATATGCACCAAAGGGGTCTTGATACACGCCTTGCGTGGAATCTAGCCGAGCATTCACTCAAGAGTAGAACGAAGACTCTCAGAGTGAAGGATACGCGCCAAGGGGGTCTCACCTAGTGATCAACCTCACACTAGATGGAGAGTTCAGAGCAAGGTTGAATTGCATAGAACTAGCTTAGAGTACATGGTAAGAAAGGGGCACTATTTGTATGAGTGAAGACCTGCGCACAGACCAAGGGGAACACGATGGAATCTCAAGAGGAGATTCCATAAGAAGGGAAAAGCGTCCTAAAATGGATGAAAAAATAACTGGCCATGGGAACGTCGAGGAAGTCAGAAAGACGTCCCATCAGAAGCGGCCGCTAAGGTTGGGAAAAGGAAAAGTCTGCGGTAACTGATGAACATGGGTTGCTGGGGCGACCCAAGGGAAAATAAGTAATCTCAAACGTAATATCCTCGGCATACTGCAATACTGTAACATTACCCCCTTCGTAGCTTCGAAGGTCCACCCTGAAGACTACTTCCAACACAGTCTCCACCTCAATCTCAAAGTTCCGGCCCTGAAATGTCACCCTCGTTGTAGACGACATCATTATCGTCAAAGTCAGAGGCCGAGAAAGCACAATGGGCCTCTGGGCACGAGTTAGCAAGATGGGCAGGGGACCCACAGCGTGCACAAGGACAAAAGGGGCAGCGACGGGGAAGGTGGCCAGGTGCATGACAATACTGGCAAACACGTAGAGGGCATCGCCCACGAGTGTGGCCAGGGGCCCAGGCAAAACAGACAGTACACCGATAGCAGGGGCAGTTCTGGATGAGGTGTTCAACGGATTGGCACCGAAAGCAAGTGAGTGAGCGCGGTGGGGGAATAGGAAGCCCTGGTGGGGAGATGGGGTCGGGGGTTGCAGTGACTCTGGGGGTGATAATGGCGGATGTCTCTTGTTCCTCTACTGCATAGTCAGCCACTTCCAGCCCCTCGGCACATGCCATGTCGAATTCTGTGGGGGTTCCACCACTGTTGGCATGGGTAGGAGGTGATGGGGGTGGAGGGGCCATCAGAGTTGCGGGTCGGGTGGGTACAACATCCGGGGGCATGGGGGTGGACAGCGTATGGTCACTGTTGTAGATGTGCTGGTCTGTCAGGTGGAGGGAGTCATAGAGTGGGGTAAGGATGGAGGAGACTTGGGCGAGGGGGAGACGGTCGATGACATAACCAAACCCGTTGGTATGGAGTAGATCTAGGATAGTGACGCGGGCCTTGGTCAGGCTGAGCTGTATGGCAACTCCTCGGAAGGTCCCATCAATATCTTGGTAGGAATGTTGGGGAACGACATCATGGTAAAGGGCATCTAGGGAGGAATATCTTCAGAAGAGAGTAGCTAGGCCACGTAAGGTGGTGTTGTTTGCAAATAAAGGATCACGTTCAATAGACAGAGTTAAACGAATATTTAAAAGAACGGAAGCATACAGCATATGGCGTCACCCTGTGGGTAGACGCATAGATTGAACACGGTAGGGGGGTAGTATTCACAGAGGGGATCGGTAGGAGTGGCGAGAAAGGGAGGATGAGGAGGAGTGGTTGGCAGACATGTTGATGGTTCAGGTGGATGGGGGGAAATCGGTGGGGAATTGGTTTTTATACTCTAGGAGGATGGTCTGTGCATTTTCCAGGTTGTCCTCGGGTTCCCACGTTGATTCTGCGATTGGCCAACCCTTCCACCAGATTAGGAACTGGAAAGATCCGCGTACCTTCTTATGCCGCAGAATCTTCCCTACTTCAAACTCTGCTTCATCTCCGTCAATGTCTGGTGGGTCATATGTAAAATTCGGCCCATGTTCGGGTGTTTTGTGGTATGTCGTAAGGAGGGAAGCGTGGAAGACATCGTGGATTTTCCAAGTTGGTGGTAGCCGGAGGCAATAGGCGAGGGGGGATATTACAGCAGTGATTTCGAATGGACCATACCTCTTGGGGAGGAGTTTTCGCAATTGGTTGGGGATACGGAGGTTCTTTCCCTCCAGCCAAACCTTATTGCCTTGGTTCCATGGGGTGAATCTGGCGTTTACACGGGCTTTCATCACCTTCTGGGCCAGTTCATGGGCCACTAATGCCTCTTCTTGTGCTTTTTCCAGGTGGGAGAGCCATCCATCAAGGGAGTCAACAAAGGAAGGACCAAACGAAGGATAGGATCGTGGTTTGTATTCCATCATCAGGGAGAATGGGGTTTTCTTTGTAGCGGAGTGAACAGAGGAGTTATGGTGGAATTCGGCTGAAGGGATTAGCTCTTTCCACTGTGACTGGGTGCTGTTACAGAAGATATGTAGGTAGGTTTCGACTTCCTGGTTTACACGTTCAGTTTCTCCGTCAGTTTGGGGATGGTAGGCGGATGAAAGGTGGATGTCATACTGGAGTAGGTGGGCTAGTTCTTGGGCAAAGGCCGAGGCGAACTGGGGTCCTCTGTCAGAAATTACATGGTCATATAATCCGAACCTGGTGTAAACCTTTTCATGGAAAATCTTAGCTATGCCTTCTGCACTGATCGTAGAGGCACAAGGAGTTAAAATTACCCCCTTCGTAAGCCCATGGTCGACCACAACCATGAGAGCATCAAAGCCCTGGACAGGGGGTAGACCAGTGACGAGGTCCACCGAGATTTGTTGGAACGGGCAGGTACAAGAGGAGGGAAGGGGAGAGAGGGGGGGCACTAGGGGGTG